>PVJH01003452.1:0-142484 GCA_004026705.1 Nesogale talazaci
CATGTCACATCATCACATAGTCATGTCATGTCCGTCACGTCACATCACATCGACATCAACATCAAACCACGTCACATTGTCACATTAGATCACATCACATCATATCACATCATCACGTCACATCACATTGCATCACATCTCCCAGAAAGTCATACCTCTGTTTCCTGACTGACTTTTGGTAGAAGCAAGAAGACTTGATGGTGAGCATTGGACAGTTGCAGCTTTTGAGTCTAGATTCCATGTTTGGCCTTCCTCTGTTTGACTTTTGGGTTTGGGACTGAACACCACCCACAACCACATGAAATAATTTCTTAAAATTTTGTGAGCTTATACTGGTGCTGGCATTGAAACACAAAATCAAGGGATATATTCAAAACACAAAACCAAGGGACATGTTCAAGGGAGGAGTTGAGGGAAAATGAAGCAGAATAGCATTTTGGAAGATTTAGATAATTGGGGCATCTTTAATTTCAAACTCCTGGGAATAGTCTGATATTATTTTTTTTAATTTTTGAATGTTTTATTCACTGAGGTAGATCAGCATTTGACATAAAATTGGTGTTCAGTGGTTATTTTTTTACTTGATAAAAGAATTTGGCTTTATTAGAAAAATGGAATGAGTGCCAAATTTCTGTGTATCTTTTGTGTGCGTGTGTTTTAATAATTTTACTGGGGGCTCTTACAACTACTACAATGTTCAGTACATCATCTGTATCAAGCACATTTGCACACATGCTGCCACATACATTTCCAAACATTTTCCACTTGAGCCCTTGGTACAAGCTCCTCTTTAAAAGAAAAAAAACTCCCCTATTCCCTCTCCCTCCCCCTTTTTTAAATCAATCATTTTATTGGGGGCCCATACAACTCCCATCAAAATCCATACCAACATCAATTGTATGCAGGCCACATTTATACACCCATTGCCATCATCACTCTCAAAACATCCGCCCTCCCTCCAGGCCCCCAGTATCAGCTCCCTATATTACCCTTCCTCCTCCCCTTCCCCTTGAACACTTAGGACTTTACAAATTGTTATTTTTTTCCTACAGTACACTGTACAATATGTCCCAACACTCACTTCCCTGTTGTCCGTGTCCTAGAAAGGAGGCTATGTGTAGATCCCTGAAGTTGGTTCTCTCTTTCTACTCCTCCATCACTCCACCCTCCTGGTATTACCTCTCATATTACTAGTCTTGATGGATCATCTAGCCTAAGTTTCCCCTGTTTCCAACTTCACTATACATCTCCTAGTCTAGCTGGATTTATGTGGTAGAATTGAGGTCATGAAAGTGGGTGGGAGGCAGCATGGAAACTAGAGGACGGTTGTATATTTCATTGCTCCTACCCTGTATCTTAGCTGGCTCATCTCCTCCTTGTAACCCCTCTGCAAAAGGATATCACCTTACTTATTGATGGGCTTTCGGTCCCCAATCTGTACTACCCCTCATTAATAATAATATAATTTTAACTCATTGATGCCTGACACCAAATCCCTTCACCACCTCATGATCACACAGGCTGGTGTGCTTCTTCTGTGTGGACTTTATTGTTTTTGAGCTAAATGGCTGCTTGTTTACTTAAACCTTTGATACCCCAGATGCTATATCTTTTGGTAGCCAGGCACCATCAGCTTTCTTCACCACATTAGCTTATAATCACATTTGTCCTCAGGGATCATATCAGGAAAGTGAGCATGCAATGTTATGCTTTTTAGTTCTTGAAGCCGGATAGCTAATCCCTTTGACACCTCATGATTCCACAAGCTAGTGTGCTTCTTCCGTGTGGGCTTTGTTGCTTCTGAGCTAGATGGCTGCTTGTTTACTTTCAAGCCTTTAAGACCCCAGATGCTCAATCTTTTGATAGCCGGACACTATCAGCTTTCTTTGCCACCTTTGCTGATGTACACATTTGTCTTCCGTGATCATGTTGGAAAGGTGAGCATCTTGGAATGCCAATGTAATAGAACAAAGTGTTCTTGAACCAAGGAGGTACTTGAGTGTAGGTCCAATGCAATGTTTTCCTACTTCTAACCTTATAAGGATGCATGTTAATCTCTTTCCCCATCCTCACTTAGAAACATATGCCCCTAGGTACATACCTGTATTTGAACTTCTATAAATGTCCATTATTCCCACTTCCTTCATCTATTTCCATTTGCTTCCCTCTTGTCCCACTATCATGCTCACTCTCCATTTGGGTTTCATTATTTTCTCTCTGTTATGTTAGTCTTAATCAATCCCTATCGGTCTTCTCTCACCCACCTTGTGCCTGCATTTGTATCAATTGTTAGTCCCTTTTTCCTGGGCCGGTTGACATCACCACCTTTTCCCCTCCTCCCCCTCTTGAATGTCCCATACCCTGGAGCCATCAGACTTGTCATTTTTGCCTCCAACCTCTTCGTCCAGTCTATCTTGTCTAGATAGTCCTGCAGAGGTAACAATATGTACAAAAAGCTCTCCTAAAATGGAGCAATTTAAGCAAATAAAACAATGATAACAACAGCAAGAAACCCCCTCAATGTACTATGCAATATGTAACAGAATAATAAAAATAATAGCAATATAAAAACCTGTATGAAGTTCAAGGTCTGTAGTTGACCACCTAGAGTGACCCCTGGTTGAGTCGGATGGGGTGCCAATACCCTGGCCCCAAAGTGTATCCTTGGCACTCCATCTGTGACCCTACACTCTGTTGTACACTCTTAGTGCTTTGCATTGATGTGGTTGTGTCCGACAGGGTATAATCTTGACCCTGCTTCTTCATCCTGGCCCTGATAGGCCTTGGGTCAGCGAGGGTAGCCGTATTTCATAATGAGGCCAGCTGTATAGTCCTCATTGTGCATTAGCTGTTCTGAGTGGGATTATCATCCTGAAGGCTTGCTGGGTCAGGATGCACGTCATTCTCTCTTCCTCCCCTTTCATTTGTTCTCATGTGCTCTGGTCAGGTTTATCTCACTCCCCAAGCTTCAGCTTCAGTGCTGGCCTCCAAGGCAAATTCCTCTGGTAGAGAGGTGGCTTCCCCTATAGTTGGGGTTGGGGTTGTGTTCTCAGGTCCCTCCACTGGTTCTCAACTCCATGCTGTCGTTCTACATTCACATCCTGGGTCTCTGGGTTTAAGTTTGGTCCCTCTTTCCCTGTGGAGATATAAACAATATGCTCCCCTTTGATGGTGTAGTGCCCCCTTCCCTTTCTACGCATCGCCATCTGTCCCCCCTCGCCCCTCTCGCCTAGACGTCTACCATATGTAGCCCTAGATTTGATCTGGCCCCTGCCATATTACCTGGGCTTTCTCCCAGGATTTTCTCCATAAAGTAGCTTTTTCCCTATGCCCCTTTCCAATTTTAAAATTATTAATATGCTTACCTCAGAGGATTCATATTGTACATGTCCTTATGTGCTTGGCTAACTTCACTTAGCATAATTTCCTCCAATTCTTCCCATGCAGTGATGTGCTTCATCTGTTCATCACTGCTTTTCAGTGATGCATAGTACTCCATTGTATGTATGTACCACAGCTTTTTAATCCATTCATCAGTTCATGGGAATATGGACTGCTTCCAACTCCTTGCAATTGTGAACTGTGCTGCGATGAACATTGGAGCACAGATCTCTGGTGGTGGATTGTTGCTTGTCTCTTCTGGGTATATGCCCAGCAGGGGAATTGCTGGGTTGTATGGTAGTTCAATTTCCATCTGTTTTAGATATTTCCAAATTGATCTCCATAGTGGCTGTACATACCTGCAGGTCCACCAGCAGTGTATAAGCAACCCTATCTCCCCACAGTCTCTCTAGCATTTGTTACTTTATGATTTTTTTGAATTGGGCTATCCTTAAGGGTGTTAGGTGTTATCTCGTTGTTTTGATTTGCATTTCTCTTATGGTTAATGATCAGGAGCATTTTCTCATATATATATATTGGTCTCTCTGATTTCTGCCTCTGTGAAATTTCTGTTTAATTCCTTTACCCACCTCCTCAGTGGGCAGTTAGTTTTGCTTTTTTTGGATGCTATCAGGGTATTATAGATTTTAATAATAAGGCTTTTAGCTGATTTGTCATTGCCAAAGATGTTTTCCCAGTCTGTCTGCTCTCTTATTACTCTCTTGGTAAATTATTTCGATGTGCACAGGTGTTTTATCTTTAGTATATCCCATTTGTCTATTTGAGCCTCCTCTGTGTTTGTGTCTTTCCCTATTTCTGTTAGCCTATGTAGTCCTTGTGCCAGTGTTCTCAGATTGTTCCCAATTTCCTCATTGATGGCCCTAAAGGTTTGGGGTTTTACTTCAAGGTCTGTAATCCACCTTGAATTTATTCTAGTGCATGGAGTGAGGTAAGGGTCTTGCTTCATTTTTCTACAGGTAGATATCCATTCATTCCAGCACCACTTGTTGAAAAGGGCATCTGTTTTCCATTTGATACTTTTGGGGCCCTTATCAAAGATCAGTTGTCTGTATGCTTGTATTTTTATTTCTCGATTTTCAGCTATTTTCCATTGGTCTGAGTATCTATCATTATGCCAATACCATGCTGTTTTGATCACTGTGGCTATATAGTATGTGCAAAAGTCAGGTAAGGCAAGCCTCTCATGATGTCCTTCTTCTTGAGGAGTTCTCTACTAATTCTGGGCTTCTTCCCTCTCCATATGAAGTTGGTAATCATTTTTTCCATTTCTTTGAAGAAGGATAGTACTTGTATCAGTAATACATTAAACTTATATAGTGCCTTGTGTAGGACTGTCATCTTTACTATATTGAGTCTTCCGATCCATGAGCATAGGATATTTTTCCATTTCTTGAAGTCATTCTTGGTTTCTTGTAATAGTGTTCTATAATTTTCCTCATATAGATCTTTTGTTCTTTTTGTCAGGTATATCCCTAGATATTTCAATTTATGCTTGGCTACTGTGCATGGTACCTCTTTTTTTCATCTCCTCTTCTCTGGTCTTATCTGATGTGTACAGAAGACCAATTGACTTCTGATTGTGCATCCTGTATCCTGCCACTCTGCCATACTCCTCTATTGTTTCCAGTAATCCCTTTGTGGAGCTTTGGGGTTTTCCATATACATAATCATATCATCTGCAAATAATGATAATTTCACCTCTTCCTTCCCCAGTCGTATAGCTTCTATGTCTTTTCTTTGCCTTATGCTTTAAGCTAAAACCTCCAGTATGATATTGAACTAGAGGGGAAAATGGACTTCCTTGTCTGGTCCCCTTTTTCAGTGGGGTTGTGTTTGTCTTTTCTCTATTGACTATCACATTGGCTGTTGGTTTTTCATATATAGCTTGTATTGTCTTAAGGTATTTCCCTTCTATTCCTATCTTCTTGAGTGTCTTAAACGTGAATTGGTGTTGAATTTTGTCATATGCCTTTTCGGTATCTATGGATATAACCATATTATTCTTATATTTTTTCCTGTCAATATGGTGAATGATACTAATAGTCTTTCATATGTTGAAACACCCCTGCATTCTGGGTATGAACCCCACTTGGTCATGCTGAATTGTTTGTTTTATATACTTTTGTATTCTATTGGCCAGTATTTTATTAAGGATTTTTGCTTTAATATTCATTAGGGATATTGGTCTGTAATTCTCAATTCTTGTGGGATCCTTGCCTGGATCCTTGCTAGTATCAGTGTTATACTAGCTTCATAGAAGGAGTTTGGGAATTTGCCATCTTTTGTATGCTTTGGAAGAGCTTGTGTAGGGTTGGTATCAGTTCTTCCCTAAATGCTTGGCAGAATTCTCCCGTGTAGCCATCTGGTCCAGGTGACTTTTTTGTTGGTAGTCCCTTGATAAGCTTGTCTATTTCTTCTATTGCTATGGATCTGATAAGATTCTTGATGTCTATTGGAGACAATATAGGAAGAGATTGCTTTTCCAAGAATTTGTCCATGTCTTCCAAGTTGTTGAGTTCATTGGAGTAAAGATCTTTGTAGTACTGAGTGACTATTCTTTTGATTTCATTAGGATCAGTTGTGATATCCCCTCTTTCATCCCTTATTCTTGCTATTGCAATTTTCTCTCTCCTTTCTTTGGTTTAGTCTGCCAATGGTTTATCAATTTTGTTAATTCTTTCAAAGAACCAACTTTTAGCAGCGCTATTTTTTTCCATAGTTTTCTTATTTTCCCTCTCTTGAATCTCAGCCCTGATTTTTAATATTTCTTTTCTTTTGCTATTAGTGGGATTATCCTGCTGACTCTGCTCTAGTTGTTGTAAATTCTGTGTCAACGTATCAGTTATGAGATGCTCTTCTTTTTTCAGGTGTGCCTGTATTGCAATGAAATTTCCTCTTAAGACTGCCTTTGCTGTGTCCCATAAGTTTTGGTATGTCGTGCTTTCATTCTCATTGGTTTCTAGAAATTTTTTAATTTCCTCTCTGATCTGAGCCAGTACACATTCCTTTTGCAATAAAGAATTATTCATTCTCCAATTATTTTCTCTAGTTCTCTGTACCTTCCTTTTGTTGATTTCCAACCTTATGGCAGAGTGTCTGAGAGTGAGTTCTGTATGATATCAATAAGCTTAAACTTATGTAGATTATCTATATGTCCCAGTATGTGGTCTATCTTTGAAAAACTTCCATGTGGGGCTAAGAAGAATGTGAAATGCTTTTCCTTTGGATGAAAGACCCTGAAGATATCTACCAAGTCAAACTGTCTAATTGTGGTACTTAGATATCTCGCCTCCTTGTTGAGTTTCCTTCCCTGTGATCTGTCTTTCTCAGAGAGTGGTGTATTGAAGTCACCCACTATAATTGTTGAGGCTGTAATTTCTTTTTTCATCACAGGAATTGTCTGGTTTACATATTCTGCAGGTCTCTCATTTGGGGAATATATATTTAAAATTCTTATTGAATCATTGTCTACCCTTCCTTTAAGCATTATATAGGGTCCTTCTTTGTCTCCTATTATGGTTTGCACTTTGAGGTCAATTTTATCTGAGATTAGGATTGCTACCCTGCTTTTTTGGAATTGCTGTTTGCTTGGTATATTTTTCTCTAACCTTTGATTCTCAATATATTTTTTTCTGTGATCTTAAGATGTGTCTCCTGTAGGCAGTAGATTGAGGGGGTGTGTTTTCTAAGCCAGTCTATTAATTTCTGTCTCTTAAGGCCTGAATTCAATCCATTAATATTTAGGATTATTACATCTATCTGTGCACACTGTGTTGTCATTTTATCGCTCTTGGATTGAATGTTTTTCTATTTCCATAGGTTGTGTCACTATCTGTTTGTGGTTCATTCTTGCCTTTCTTCCATCTCTGAGCCAGAGCTATCTTGGGGGCTGTTATCCCTTTGACTGTTTCTGGGTAGATTCATTCTGTGATTTTTAGGTGGTTGTTGTTCTTCTCCCAGTGGACCGGTGAGAATCTTTTGTAGGGCTGGGTTGCTTTTGGCATATTCTCTGAGATTTTCCGTGTCTGGAAAGACTCTTATTTCTCCTTCAATTTTGATAGATAATTGGGCTGGATAGAGTAATGTTGGGTTTGCATCATGTTCCTGCAATTTTCAGAATATGCTGCTCCCCTCGCTCCTCTTCTTCATAGTTTCCATTGGTAGTTGCAAGCATATTCTTATCTGCTTGCCTTTATATGGATTGTCCTTTTTTCCCTAACTGCTCTCATAATTTTCTTTTTTTCCTCATAATTGAATAGGTTAACAATTATAAGTCTTTGTGTTTTCTTCTTGGGGTTTAGTCTAGCTGGTGTTCTTTCGGCCTCCTGTCTGGCTATGTGGTTTTCATTCATTAAGCTAGGGAAGTTTTCCTCTAAGCATTCCCTCACTATTTTGGATGTTGGTTTTCTTGATGTCTCATCCTCCGGCAGACTGATAATTCTAATGTTGTTTCTTTTCATAGTATCAGCCAGGCTTCTAATATTTTTTTCTGCTTCTCTCATAGACTTGTTAGATTTTTTCACCCATTTATTAATTTCTACTTGTGAGTCCTCTAGGTCACGTGTCCTGTTCTCTGCCTCCTCCATTCTCTGGCCAAAATCTGAGAGCTTACTATTAGTTTTTGTTAGCTCACTTATTAGTTCTTGGATTTCCCTTTGGTGCGTGACCTTTATCTCCTGTATCAATTCTTCTTTCTTTAATGCGTCGCTTAAGAGCTGCATACATGTTGGTAACATCTTGAAGATTTCTTTCTGTAGTTGATCCATCTCTGTATTTTCTATGACTGCTGTTAGCTCCAGCTGATCTTGCATCAGATTCAGTTTCTCTTTTTTTTTTGATACTGTGGAAGCGGCTAGCTCTTTTTTGTTTGATTTATTCGTATTAGGTGGCATTTTCCTTGGTGTTTTGTGGCCCTGGGGTCTCTCTTTAGGAGGCTGGTCTTATAGCTTTCCTCAGGAACTGTTTGCAGCTGGGCCTTGCACATCTGATGGAGCGTGTTGGCTGTATAGGGGAGTGGGTTTAGGCGGTGGATTGGAAGTTGGGTGATCTGTTCCTGCCTAGGGGCACTTTCCACAGATAGGTGGGAAAAAATCCTCTAGCACTCTGGGGTGGGGAGGACTGACTGGCTGTTTACCCAGGGGACAATGTAAAGCAGACCTCTCTGTCACGGGTGGTGTGGTGGGCGCCCTGAACCGGCAGTGTCTGTGAGGGGTGCCGGCGACTGTGGGGAGTGCAGGTGTTCCTTTTGCTCCTGTTAGAAAGTGTGGTCCAGGTGGTGGGCATGGGTTTTGGGGATGGCTTGATCTTATCCTGAGCAGTGGTGGCGTCCCTAAGGTGTGCCTGGGCGCGGGCCTCTTGGGTGGGGGAGGGGCTGGCCCACCATTCCTCTGGGGACACAGGAGTCCCTGGGGGTGGGGAGCTAGAGGTGCAGGTCTGCGTGGAGTGTCCCCTGGGCACCTTGTGGTGAGAAGGACTGGTCAGTGATTGTGCATGGGCGCTGATTAACTGCGGGTCTCTGATCTCAGGGTCACGGAGCGGGTGCCCTGGATTCCTCCGGCACAAAGAACCGGTAGCGGCTGTGCTGAGGTCCTTGGGGGTCGGGGGTTGTGCCTGCTCCTGGTTCAGAGGAGGGCTCTGAGCTTTCCTGGAGTCACAAAACCCAATTGGAGAGCCCCACGCTTCCCCGTCTCACCCCCACTCACCGATCTCCAGGAGCTCTGGGTGTGGGCTTCCTATCTGGTCGCTGCTTCCCCTTATATTAATTTTTCTAAAAGAAATTATTATCACAGTTATAGGTAGGTTTATTGTGCCAACCTGGCTTATAGGATCATGTGAGATTAGTAAGGTCCAAGTTTGATTGGAGGCAAAGAGATGAATGGATTAGAAAGGCCCTCCTCTTTCTCTCTCTTGCTCTCTGGTAATCACACCAGTGTGGTTGTTTTAGCAAGTTCTCTGCCTCAACTTGTGAACTACACTACGTGTGAGACAGCCAACCCATGGATTGTTTCACTAGAGCTTGAAGTTCCTTCAAACCCTGTTTCACCATGCTGCTGCGGTATACATCACCTGAGTTAATATTGTAGGATTCTGTCATCTTGTGTTGCTTGAGTTGGATATCCCATCAGGGCCTGCTTCAATAAGCTCCTCACCTGCTGACCCACCTTGATCTTTGCTGCCTGTGGCTGGGCTGCCTCCATTGCCTTAGGTAAGATTGTGCTGTCTGCTTCCTTTACCTTGGACCCAGCAGCTCGATGAGTTGAAGGAATTTCAGTACATTAACTGGTCCATGAAAGTGAGTTGAAGTGAGCCCTCTGTGATGCTTTGTGGACTATTTAGCTTTTATATTCCTTCATGATCTATCTGTCTATCTATCTATCTACCTATCTACCTATCTATCTATCATCTATCTACACATACATGCATGCATACATACATAAATGTCCTGCTGTGTTTCTCTAGAGAACCCTGCCTAACATACACACATCACAACTCAAAAGTAGCAGCTTCTAAAAGTCCTTGATAAATATTCTGGATTAGTATGCCTAAATGAAGGCTATATTTCTTCCAAAATCCAAAGAGGCCAAGCAGGTGTTACACTTTCTTTTTAGTTGTAGGGTAAGCCTGAAGGCAGCAATTTATTCTTCATTGACATGCCCTGCAACATTGACTTCTAGAAATTTTACTGACATGGAATGCACAGAACTTTTTGTTTGGTTAATTTTTAATCTTACAGCATGCAGCTATATTACTAGTGAGTCTAGAATCATTGTTCCATTTTTCTCATAGATTTAATAAGCACAATGTTGCAGTGTAATGACTCATTGCAATATCTGCTGGAAGAGAAGGGTTATCAAGGTCTTTATAAGTAAATTGTGACATAGTGCTGGAGGGCTTTCCTGAGATGGGCCTTTGAAGATGTAATCTGGCCTTTCCAGCTGAGGGGAAACTGCTTCTTCTGGTTCTTAGAAATAGATATGGTGGAAAGAGCATTCAAATGATTAATAGCTACATATCAGGTACCAGAACTTATTAATTTTTCAAGAAGTGAAGCTATATTTTGTTTCACATTTTGTACTTCATGTCTTTGGTTCATTGGATTTAAGTCTAGTTTTATGTTTGGACATAGGGATAGGGCAGAGGATCCTAGTGACAGTTAACAATGTCTTTTAAGGAATTTCCCTCAACAGATGTGCAAAGCAATGTTTCAAATGCTTCCCTAGATGTTATCTCAGACACATACTCTTAACATAGGTAGGTTAAACTCAATAGATAGGACTCTTACTATTTAAAAAACCTCCATATATCTTACTATTAAAAAATCTCTATACATGAAAAAACCCTAATGAGCATCAGCTTGATCTTTGATTTTATACTTCTGGGGGGCAAAGTAACAATAGTGTTTCCCACCAGCTTAATTGATGTTTGCTTCGGGGCTTGTAAGAATAGCAACATGTCTTGCCACCTTAGGAAAAAAGTCTGGGTTGCTTTGGAGCTGTTCCTTCAAATTATGGTATGTTTCCACTTGACACTCTCTTTCTTGGCAGTCAGAACCTAAGGTGATCCTTCTCATTCCCATACCTTCCAAAATTCACTGAACTGCACTCCAACTTTCTCATCTCTTCAATGATCTCCATTGGTCATAGAGCACAAGTGCACATATGTTGTCAACATTTTCGTCTGTTCAGGAAGTTGATGGACATCTTGAATGAGGTTTGCCATCAATTGACATTTCACCTTTTTTTTGAAACAAGAAAACCACCTGTACACTTGAGTTTTTCCTATAGTTGTGCTTGTAAGCTGTGTTCACCATTGCAACAGTTTCTGTGACTTTTTTCCACAGCAGAAAGCACAATTTTACAGTCACATGCTGTTTGCTTAAATAAGGCATCACAAAAACCCCCAAACTCATTTTAGTGAAAAAATGTACAGTGATTAGAGAGAACCTTCCCAGGTGATACCACTAGATGCACTAACTGAGAGCAAATTGCTCAATTCTTGCCTAGTGGGAAAAATGTGTTCTGCTAGGCAGAGCTTTTTTCCATTTTTCTTTTCTTTTGGAGGGATGGGTGGGGACACCTCTGATAGGGTTAGGATACAGGGACAGAAAATCAAGAAGATGGGGGCCATGAAAAAATAAATATATATAATTGTAGTATGTATGCAATATTTATATTCTCTCTCTCAAGATATAACTCAAGGTGCTGGATCACATAGGTATAGATACCAGAAATTTAAAATCAATGATACTGGAGGTTTTTCCTGACCCATGATCTTAGTTTGTAGGGGCTGAGAAACCCAAAATCAGATCAGATTCTTTTTATCAATCTGGGGCTGGAAAATTCTAAAATCTTCATGTTAGACAATATGTTGCTAAGTTTATATGCCTAGATTTAAGGGATATCATGATAATGCAGGTGCAGATTTCAGACAGGGTGAGCTTTGCCAGAATGGCCATGTACTTTGTATATAGAACACATATATACTTTGTATATAAGACACATCCAAGGACACATAAATACTTTGTATAAAGGACACATCCAAGGAAATACTCCATATGATAGATTTTTTAAAAAAGTGAATAATTGCACTGTATGGAAAGATGACATAATGTTAACTATTACACATACTTAGTTTTATGTGTAATTTATATACAATCAATAATATAGATGTAATCCTTTAAAGAAGGTTATCATTCATTGAAAGAAATGTGAAAAGTATTAGGAAAGTACAGTTTTGATGTTTTCATCTAAGGCTTAGAAATACTACTTAATAAATGCAATATCCTTAATTTATGATTTTCTAATTTAATTTATCAATGGCTAAATAAAAAGCAAATTACATCACGTGATTATTTCAGAAGTTGTTTGTATTTTAGTTACACCCATGTTCATTGTTTTCCTTAATTCCTCTGTATCCAGGAATATGGTTTTTTTTTAAACTTTACCTAATGATCTAGTGTTTTATTATGAAACAATATTCATGACTGCATCTGTGAGTTACACTCTATCTACTCTACTTTATTTAAAATAATGCATAATTAACCTTAGCTTCTTAAATAACACTATGCAGTGTTTTGACAACCAAATAGTGAAACCTCACTATGCTCAACCTCTATTTTTTGGAGTCAACAGACAGAAACCAAAAATAATTGTTACATGCCCTCTGATAGTACCAATTAGTTAACATCATAAAGAAATGTATGTAAACAACAACAGTGTTCCAGTCTGTGTTATGAATTTAAATTTGCAAATTAATTTTCTTTTGCTTCTCCCTTGACTCAAACCTTAAAAGCAAGTCATTGGTAAATCAAGCCAATATTGTATATGCTGATTACCAATGACTTGAGATATATACATATATATGTGTGTGTGTATAAATATATAGTAGATATGCACTCGTCTTAAAAAGGAAATTGGTAATAAAATATATACATACGAGGGGGTATGTTTGTTTAAAAAACAACAACAACAAACAAGAAAAAGCTCTGCTGGGTGGAGTTTTGGTAATACACCTTTTCGTTCACTAGGAAATTTTCTAGCAACTCGCTATGTGTTAGTGCACACAGTGGCATTGCCTGGGAAGGTTTTCTGGTCACAGTGAATTTTTTTTCCCACAAAAGCAGTTTTACTCATACTTCACTTTTTGTGATGGCTGACATAAGAGAACAGCATGTTTCCAAGAATGGAATTGTAGATTTGACAAATGTTAAGTGTTATGGAGAGAACTTATAAGGTGAAAATAATTTTTGAAAAAAATTCCAGGTTTCATGTTTTGGGGGTGGGGTGGGACTCCTTCATATGCTATTCCGATTCCCACTTGTCAGAAGAAGCATGATCTTGCTGTTCCTTGTGGTGCACAGGTTTATCCTCTCACCAGCAGTGCGTGACGCTTGCGATTTCTTTTCGTCTCCTCCCAGCATTTGCTAGTCTCTGTTTTTATGGCTGTTGTTGTCTTTAACTTTACTAGCACAGTCTGTGGAAGAAACCCAGTGGCATCTTCATTATGAGTCTGGCCATTAACCGTTTGGTCAGTAGTTTGAACCTAGTAATCTAGGGGGAAAAGATAGCAATGAAGAAACAATCTAGTCCCATAGAGATTTACTGTCTTGCAAACCCACAGGGTCACGTGTTCCCTGTCCTAAGCATTCTCTGTGAATTCAAATGGACAGGGTGGCAATGGTATGTTTTCTGTTCTTTTTCTTTTTAAATCATTGCTATGTGAGATGGTACCTCATAATTGTTTTGATTTGCATCACTTCAATGACTAATAATCACAAGTATGTCTTCCTGTGTTTACTGGCTCCCTACGTGTCTTCTTGGGTGAGTTGTTTGTTTACACCCTCTGCCCATTTTTAAATTGAATTATTCATCTATTTTGCCCTGAGGTGTTGTAGTTTGCTCTACATTTTAGAATAGTTCTTTGTCCAATATATCTTTGCAAAACATTTCCTCAGTTCAAACCGAGCACTTGTTGCTCCTGAGAAAGCGCTCTTTGATATTCACCTTCCCAACACGATTACTGAAGATGAAATGGGTACATATGCAAATGTGATAAAGAAAGCATATGGTGCCTGAATATCAAAAATTTGGGGTCTGAGGTCTGAAAATCTTGAAGTTAAACAAACATCCATCTAGCAGGGAAGCAAATCAGCCCACATAGAAGAAGCATGTCAGCTGGCATGATCATGAGGTGTCTGTGAAAGCAGGAAGCAGGTATCAAAAGATCCCAAACAAACAATTATTCATGTGAAAGAGAAGGTTTGAGTCCAGACCCAAAACAATGTCCAGACAATTGGACATCCCCCCGCAGAAGGATTATAAGGAAGGGATGATTCAATCAGGGTGCAGTATAGCACAAATGAAACACACATCAGTCCTCTGGCTTCTGAATGCCTTCATGATCACCCCACACTCACACTCCCTAATATGACTCAGTTCTACCTTACAAATCTAGCTACACTGGAATACATACATTGGTACAGGTAAGAGTGTTTTACACATGCATTTCAAGACAGATAAAAACCTCAGGAACAGTGGTTTGAGTAGTGATATGAGGAGAGAGGAATGATGGGGACACTGGGAGGGAAGGTGTAGAAAGAAGGAACCCTCACAAGGTTGGATATATAGCTCCCCTCCTCCTTGTGGGAGGAATAACAGAAGAGGGACAGTGGACAGTGTAATAAACAAAATTACAATAGCAATACATAATCAATCAATGATTCAGGAAGGTGGAAGGGTGGGAGGTGAAGGGGAAAATAGAGGAGCTGATACTAAGAGCTCAAATAGAAATAAATTATTTTGGAAATGTTGATGGCAACATTATGTTCATGTTTGCTTGATAGCTTTTAATGGTGGATTGTTATAAAATTTAAAAGAAAAGAAAACATGATGCACATAAAAAATAAAAGAAATAGCTCTGAAAAAAATGTTAGGATGCCTTCTGGAATAACAATGGAGAAATAGGGTCCGGATTGTACCCTGTCTGACCCAAACACACCATGGTAAAACACAAAGGGTGTGCAACAGAGCATGGAGTTCCTGAGAGAGTGCCTAAAATATACTTTGAGGCCAGGGTATGGCACCTCCTTGGACTCAACTGGGGAACACTCCTGGAGCCCAACAAACAGACCTTGAACTATTTACAAATTTTTATTTTATTATTTTTATTCTTTTAACATATATATCTATATATATATCTTATGGACAGTAGTTCTGTTGTTGTTTTCTTTACTTTATTTTCTTTGTTTACTTCATCTAAGGATGCCTTATATTTTTGTCCATGTTGTTATCTCTGCAGGTCTATCTAGATAAGATAGGCTGGATAAACAGTCTAGAAGCTAAAACTATCAGATTGATGTTTCCTGAGGTGGGGCTGGGGGAGGGGAACAAGAGAGATGGAGAGGAGGGGGAAAGGAGGTGGTGTTGATCAACTCAGAGATAATGGAACAAGTGATTTAAAATCAGAGATAAGCTGTGTGTTAGAGGCCTGATAGTGCTTAATCAAGAGTAATGTAACAGAGAGAAAGTACTGAAACTCAAATGGAGGCTGAGCATGATTGGCGGAGAAGAGGAAAGTAAAAGGAAACAGAGGAAAGAATTGGGGGGTAAAGTTATATAGAGGTCTAAATACAGGCATGTACAGAGGTGAATATATTTATGATGGGGAAATAGATCTACCTGTATATACTTATAGGATTAGTATTAAGACAGCAGATGGACATTGGACCTTCACTCAAATACTTCCTCAATGCAAGAACATTTTCTTCTATTAATTTGGCATTCCATGATGCTCACTTTCCCGACAAGATTACTGAAGACTAATGTGTACATAAGCAAAAATTGTGGAGAAAGCTGATGGTGCCCAGCTATCAGAAGATGTAGCAAGCGGGATCTTAAAAACCTGAAAGTAAACAAGTGGCATCTAGTCAGAAGCATCAAAACCCACAGGGAAGAAGCACACCAGCCTGTGTACCAGGAGGTGTCGAAAAGATCAGGTATCAGGCAGCAAAGGACTAAAAATTATATCATTATAAATGAGGGGGAGTACAGATTGGGGACCCAAAGTCCATCAATAGGTGAAGCCACATCCCCTTACAGAGAGATCACAGGGAAAAGATGAGCCAGTCAAGGCAGAGTGTAGCAACAATGAAATATGCAACTTTCCTCTAGGAAGTATTTCTTAAATACTTTCTCCCACTCACTATCATGATCCCAATTCTACCTTACAGATTCAAGGACACGCATATCGATATAAGGAAAGGGTTTATATACAAAAGGAATGTGACACTAAGAAGGCATCCCAATCCAGTCCAGTACAAAGTCTTAAGTCGGATATTAACCCATATGCCTGACATCAGTCTACAAAGTCTCCTTCCCACTCACGAAGTCACAGGTCAGTGGGTGCAGAATTCTGGCATTGGCAGGGGTCTCCCCATGGCTTCTCGCTTTCAGGGCTCAGGGTCCATCAACAGCATGCCGCTCTAGCTTCAGAGGTCTTGCTCCATCAGGGTAAAGCCATGTGGTCTCTCCGCTGGCTCCTGCAGCTTCCCAGACGCTGCCATCTTGTCTTCTCCGTGACTTATCGCCTCTGAGACTAACTCCCCACAACTGGGGAAGCTAGCTTCTCATCCTCACAAGGGAAATATCGCGAGATTTCCCAGAAGTCTCAGGAGAAAGCCATGCCCACATAGAGGCCTCATTGGCTACTCAATAGCTATCTCCTGATTAACAGGCTAGACTCCACCCCTACATTTCAATCATAAAATTAACATAAGCACATGACTGCCACACATGGGGAATTCGGGACAGATGATCTCTTTAGGAGCAGGGGTGAGAATGATGATACCAGGGGGGTGGAGGGAAAGTGGCGTAGAAAAGGGCACACAATTGCTGGGGTCTACATATAACCCCCTCCTTGGAGTACAGACTACACAAAATTGGGTGAAGGGATACATCAGACAGTGTATGATATGGCAAAATAATGATAATTTGTAACTTATTTAGGGTTCATGGGGGAGGGGGTGGAGAGGAAGAGGAAATATGGGGAGTATATACCTGGAGCCTAAGTGTAAGGAGGATATTCTCAGAATGATGAGGGCAACAAATATGCAAATGTGGACTGCATATAAGTGGTAGATGTATTTACCACGATAAATGTTGGATGATCTACCAATAATTTAAAAATATAAAAACAAAGCAAAACATATAGCTGGGGCAGTGAGTTTTCCACTTTTTAACATATTAACTTAAAAATGTTCTCCAATGAAAGCATTGAAATATAAAAAAAATTAGGATTTATATCAATATAAGGTCTTTTTGAGTCACAAGAGTTTTAAGCATGGGAAAATTTTGCTTCTGTTTTTGATGGGTCAGAGGTGATGTAGGAAAAATGACTCATTTAACTCCCTAGTTTTAAGAGTAACCAGTCAATATAAAATACAAAAGAAAAATAAATTTAAAGGATGTGATTCATTCATCTCAAGTGAGATTTCAAATAAATGTAACTTCAAGAAAATGTATGACTTATTTTTATTTATAAATATATGATATCAAGTGGATTGTCTGAGCAGAAATATTAAATAATTCTTGCAAAATAGAATTTTGCAATTCCACAGAATATAAAATGTGAACACTCCTTTTAGGAATCATTACAAAGCTAACAACAACCCCCCCCCAAAAAAAGAAAAAAAACTCCAAACAATCCCAATTTTGACTCATGGGTTGAATTGCTAATAAAATTTTAAGGTTGAAATTGTTAGATCCATCCAAGATCCATCTGACTACATCTGTCTCCTGAGGGATAGGTTTGAAACCCTGTGACATTGCTTACCTGCTCTGTACTTAATCACTATGTGACCAGAGCTATTCATGTATAACATCTTGTTGATAGTGCCATCCAATCAGCTCTGATTCACAGTGACCCTGTGCACAATAGAAGAAGACACTGCACAGTTCTGTGCCAACTTCACAATTGTTCCTATGCCAGAATCCATTGGTGTAGACCCTATATCAATTCATCTCCTTGAAGTCTTTTCTCTTTTCTACTGCCTCTCTATTTAACAAACATGATGCCCTTCCTCAGGGACTGGAATCTCTGAACAATATGTCCAAAATAAGTAAAATGAAGTCTTGACATCCTTGTCTATAAAGAGAACTCTGGCCTTACTTCTTCCAACACTGATCATTTTGCCCTTTAAGGAGTGTGTGGAATTTTCTATATTCATCTCCAGCAACACTATTCAAATGCAGTGATTCTTCTGCTGTTTTGCTTATTCAATGTCAATCTTTCACATGCATATGAGACAATGGAGTATACCACCATGACTCTGGTCAGGGGGAGCTTAGTTCTCAAAGTAACATTTTTGCTCTTCAATATTGTAGAGGTCTTGTGCTACAGATTAACATAATGCAATATATCTTCTGATACTTTGACTGCTGCTTCCATGAGCATTGATTATGGGTCTGGGAAAAACAAAACTCTTGACAACTTTAATCTTTTCCCCCCATTTATCATGTAGCTACTTTTGGGTCTAGTTCTGAGAATTTTGGCCTTCTCGACATTGAGTGGTAATCCATACTCAAGGTTATAGTCCTTGAACTTCATCAGCCAGTGCTTTAGTTCCTTCTCACTTTCAGCAAGCAAGGTTGTGTCTTTTGCATAGTGCAGAATGTTAATAAGTCTTCCTCCAATCTTAGAGCCATATTCCACTCTATAGATTCCAAATTCTCTGATGATTTGCTCTGCTAACAGTCTGAATAAGTATGGAGAGGATACAACCCTGGTACACACCTTTCCTGATGTTAAACCACTCAGTGTTGTCTTTGTGTCTTTGTTCTTTGTTCTCTTGAAACATATAATAATCCCACCGAGCACAATTAAGTGTTCTGGAATTCCGTCTCTTCTCAGGGTTGCACAGAGTTTATTATCGCCCATACATTCGAATATCTTTGCTTAGCCAATACTAATAAATGCAAATATTTGAAATACAAGTAAATATCTTTTTGGTATTCTCCGCTTTGATCCAAGACCCATCTGACATCAGCATTGTTGTTCCATGCTCTCTTTTGAAGCCAGTCTGTACCTCTTACAGTTCTTTGCCAATGTACCCCGAAACTGTTGTTGGATGAACTTCAGCAATAGTTTATTGTCTGTGATGTCAATGATATCACTCTATAGTTTGACCATTCTGTTGACTCACCTGTCTTTGGAATGGGCACAGACATAGATTTATCATGTCGGTCAGTTGTTTAAGTAGCTACCTTCCAAATTTCGTGACGTAGGTGAATGTGTCCTTCCACTCCTTCCTCAGCTTGCTGGAACATTTCAATGGTCATTTCATTAATTCTTGGATCCTTACTTTTAGCTAATCCATTCAGTGTATTTTGTATTTATTCCTTCAGTGTTATTAATTCTTGCTCTTGTGTCATTAAACATTTTCCCAACAGAATATTTCAAAACTGCAGCTCAAGGTTTGAATTTTTTTCTTGGGTTCTTGTGTTTCAGACATGCTGAGCATGCGTGTCCCTTGTGGCTTTCTAGTTCTAGGTCCTTACACATTTCATTGTAATCTGGGCTTTAGCTTCTTGAGCTGCTCTGAAATTGTGTGTTCCGCTCCTTGACTTCATCCTTTCCGCCATTTGCTTTAGCTATGCTAAAGGATTATGCAGAGCAAGTTGACATCCACTCTGATCTGTCCTTTTGTTCCCGCCTTTTTAATGATCATTGAGTTCTTCAGGAATAATTTTCCTGTCTTCCCACAGCTCATCGGGTCTTCTATAATTAGTGTTCAACATGTCAACTCTGCTCTTCAGTGTTCTCAGAATTTAAGTGCGATAGACTCAAGGTCATATTTTGACTCTCTTGGGCTTGTTTTCTTCAGCTTAATCCTGACCTTACATGTGATATATTCATATGGCCAGGTTCATATAAATTCTTCAAATACATGTGAGCCATGGTATGTTCCACAATCAGCCAGTGATCTGATTTAGCTTCTCCTTTGTGTCTTCCCACAGATGTATTCAACTTGACTTCTGTGTATTCAGTCTTGGAGACTCCATCTGTATGGTCACCTTCTGTGGTTTTTTATTTTTATTTATTTATTTATTTTTTGTGGGCTTCACTGCCTCTGGTGGTCATGGGTGCTACCCAGTGCTGCTCTTGTGAGCTGCCGCTGGATTTGAACTGCCAAGCCCAAGGGCCGCAGTCACGCAATCAACCACTTACGCCACCTGGGCTCAGCCTTTCTGCGTTTTTTTTTTTTTTAAGTATTTGATATGAACAAATATTGGGTTTTACAAAATTCTATCATGGGATCTCCAGCTTCATTTATATCCAGTTTCATTTCTATCACCAAATATTTCATTATTTCCCAATTACTGTTCCTTTGAGTTTCCAACTTTTGCATTCTAGTCACTGATAAATAGCAATTAATCTTGATTGCATGTTTGATCGATTTCTTATTGCTTTTGTGGTTTACGCACAAAGTTGATTAGTAGTTGTTTCTATTGCATTTACTTGGAGGCAGATAGGTTAAATCCTATTACAAGCAGCATTGCATTTCATAATGGATATAGCAAAATCCTTTATGACAGTGAATGCCAACCCATTTTTCTGATTGTTATTCCCAGCAGAGTGAGTCATATGATTTTGTGATTCAATATGTCTAATACCAGTCCATTTCAGCCCACTAATGACCAGGATGCAGACCTTCAAGAATTCCAATTCATTTTTGACCCCTAAATTCATACTTCCCACATTCTAAGTTATGATCACTAGAAGAATTTTGCAGTTGTTTCTCTTTGAGTGGTGTCTCAATGGTGAATGTAGATTCTGAACATTCCACTCCCACAGGCTTTGATTACATTTTTGGGAAGAGACCACGATAAAACTCCATGTAAGTAGCTGGAAGTGGTCCAGGGGCTGATTGTGGAATAAATCATCAATTGCTCATATGTTAGGTCAGGGAAAACTGAAGAGAATTTAAAACAAATACTGCAAGGCCAAAAGATGACCTTGAGTCTATCCCACCTGAATTTTGTGGACATTTGAAGAACAGACTTGAAGCATAGAACACTCCTGATGGAAGACCTGATAAACTGAGAGAGAACTCCCCCGCAAGAAAGCAGTTCCTCTTCAGTCACATTCTGTGTGCCCTTGGACTTGTCCACACTTTCACAAAATTCTGCTTCTTTTATG
The DNA here is from genome assembly GCA_004026705.1 of Nesogale talazaci. NCBI lineage: Eukaryota > Metazoa > Chordata > Mammalia > Afrosoricida > Tenrecidae > Nesogale > Nesogale talazaci. The sequence continues at coordinate 21,097 of PVJH01003452.1, forward strand.
TAGACTTTCAGTACGTGTCAATGTTTTTAAGCTATGCATAAGATTTTCAGCAGCATATTCCTCTGAATTGGGGGGGTTGAGTCCTTCTTAATTGTCTATTCTTAGTTGGGAAGCTATTCTGAAACTTCTTTGCTTTGGATGACCCCGCTTGCATTTGAAGTATCAGTTCTATTTGAAATATAGCTTCCAGTATCCCAGCAACACACAATCACCACAGTGTGACAAACTGAGAGACAAGTGATGACAAGTAAAACAAAGCAAGATGCAATTAAATGTTAGGCTGTATCTCTCAAAAACCCTCACTGCTATTGGGTCAACTATGACTCAGAGTCAACTTATATATGTGTGTGAATGTATATGTGTGTGCATATGTATAAAAGTATATATTTCTTAACAAAATATGGTACTCATTGTTTTTGTGAAAAAAGTGTCTTTAATATTGAAAAAAAATAATGGTGGAACCACTGTGTAGGTGCATGTGTTAAACCAGGTAGTCGAGAGAAACAAATTCACAGACACTCACATATGTGTAAGAAAGAGCTTTACATATAAGAGCAATTGAATGTTGATAAAACATTCCAGCACAGTACAGATCAATTTCTAAGTCTTATATTAGCCGCCTATGTCTGATACTATAAATCTCTCTTCAGATTCATGCAACACATGCAATGATGCTGAATGCAGGAAGATCACAGGTCAGGGGATGGGAAGTCTTGTGACTCCAGGGGCAGTGGAAGTATCTCAACCCTGACAGGAGTCTCCATGTGGCTCCTCCAGTTCCAGAGCTATAATGTAGCTCCATTTGTCTTTTCAGCAGGATTGTCTCACAGGGAATGATTTTGTGCCCACCCTCCAGAGAGGTATTTATCTCCTTAGTGACTCTAAATGAGGTTATCAAGCTGCAACCTAATATGCAGGCTAGAGTCTACCCCTTCACTGATAAATCTCAGATTGACAACAGATTATTTAACTACCACAATGCATAATGCAGACTTCATTCAAGGTCAAGTGCCAACAATAGTACACAGGCTATATTTTTCACAAAAATCTTGTAAAATACTTTACAGGGTTTTAGAGGGATACTGGTCAAAAAGCCTTGTGGGATAGCACATCATTTTTTTTGTTTATGTGGAGATTTGGCTAATTTAGAAAACCTTAACCAATTAAAATAGCTACAATGTAGCTGTATTAAAACAAATTTATAATAAATATAAGTTCTACATTCTTTCACATTATAAATCATCTACAGTCCACTTTTAACAATTACATGTAGTAATAATTTTCATTTATTACTATATGTATTAGCACCTTATATGATTAAACCAATTGGTATGTCTATAAGAAAAATAAAAATAACATTTTTAATTCAAAATTTAGACTTCCTTAAAACTTCCTTAAGTACAGCAATAAGCAGATGACCCAAATACACATAACAACTGTTCTAAATATTCATTCTCTTATCTTCTTCAACTCTTTATAAAATAGCTGAATTTCATAAAGTTGATAAAAAATAGAATTTCTGAAAATATGACAATATAAAAATTAAACTGAAAAGTTAGGTGGAGCAGAACCATAATACAATTAAGGACAGTACATACTTCAGCAGTCCAGCCCCTTTCCTCCTAGAGCTCAAGCTAGAATGGTCCCATGCATTGTCTTTAAAGTCATTCTCTGGTACTGAATAATCACTTTCTTCATAGTGAGGATATTAACCCCATAAGGAGAAATAATTCATGTACATTGTTTTCTTTTATCATTTAACAAGAGATGTTGGGTATTTTTATAGCCTTGGATTTGAGTTCCCCTTTTCAAATGGGCTTTTAAAAATATTATTATGCATGTGTTTTTTAACTGCCTAAAATTTATAACTAAATAGGAGTTAATTGAAACTAACTAGTAAAATTAGTTCGAAAGAATTCTAAATGTTGTCATGATAATTAATAGACTTCACAAGCGTTTTTAATATAAATAATTTGAAGGGCCCGTACAACTCTTATAACAATCCACACATCAGTTGTATCAATCACATTTGTACATATGCTGCCATTGTCATTTTCAAATTATTTACTTTATACTTTAGCCCTTGGTATTAGTTACTCTTTATCCCTTCCCCCACCCTCCCATTCTTGTGACTTCTTGATAAATTATAAATTATTAATGTTTACATATCTTACAGCATCCACTGTCTCCTTCACTCACATTTCTGTTGTTTGACAATGAACAACGTAGTAAGTATTTATATCCTTATACTTAACATTTTACAAAGTTATTCATTGATCAATTTTTATTTCATTTCATAGGCCTGTTATTAATAAATGAGGGGAAGAAGATAGAAAAAGTTGAAATTCCTTAATATGAGAAATGTATTCCTTTTTATGCATATAAAATTAAACTGAAACATACTCAAAAAGACAAATAATTTAATTACCTTGATGCATTTTGTACTGATATAAGGTACATCATGTATTATTGCTATTAGAATCCCATTCATCCATGCTTAGATTAATTATGAACAAAATATGTTTAAACTTGTCTCTGCCAACAGTGACTTGATGCAAATAAGCTCTCTCATTTGTACATTGCATTAGTCTCCAATAAAGGATATTTTCTTGCCATCAATTATAAAAATTATTTTGAGATTAAGGCTAATATGAAATTTTAAACAACACTTAAGGGACCTACAAGGCAAAGTGCATTTATGGATATAAATACAGACATGCATATATGTAAATATATATGATAATAGGGAAATAGGTCTAAGTGCATTTATATCTATATTTATTATTAAGGCTTTAGATGGACATTAGGTGTCTAATCAAGTACTCCCTCAATGCAGCAATATGTTGTTCTATTAAACTGGAATTCTGTGATGCTCACCTTCTCGACACGATCGCTGAAGACAAAGCAGGTTCATAAGTAAATGTGGTGAAGAAAGCTATTGGTGCCTGACTATCGAAAGAGGTAGAGTCTGAGTCTTAAAGACTTGAAGGCAAACAAGCAACTATCTAGCTCCGAAGCAGCAAAGCCCACATGAAGGAAGCACACCAGCCGGTTTTGATCAAGCATCACAAGATGTCGACAGAATCAGGTATCAGGCATCAAAGAACAAAAAATCATATAATTTTGAGAAAGGGGAAGTGCAGATTGGGAACCCAAAGCCCATCTGGAGGCAACTGGAAAACCCCTTACGGAAGGGTCATGGGGAGGAGACAAGTCAGTCACGGTGTGGTGTAATAACCATGAAACATACAACTTTCCTCTAGTTCATAAATGCTTCCTCCCACAGCGTCACATTATCAAAATTCCAATTCTACCTTACAAATCCAGCTAGACCAGAAAATGTACACTGGTACAGATAGAAACCAGGAACACAGGGAATCCAGGACAGATGACCCCTTAGGATGAGTGGTAAGAGAGATGACACTGGGAGGGTAGAGAGAAGGTGGTGCAAAAAGGGGGCCAAATACAAGGATCTAAATAAAACCTCCTCCCGGAGGGACAGACAACAGAACATTGGGTGAGGAAAGATGTAGGACAGTGTAAGATATGACAAAATAATAATCTGTAATTTATCAAGGGTTCATGACGGAGGGGGAGTAGAGAGAGGAGGAACAATGAGGAGCTCAGGTTGAAATATTTGGAGAGTGATGTGGGCAACACATTACAAATGTGCTTGACACAATGGATGGATGTACAGATTGGGATAAGAGTTGGAACCAATTCTGAGTCTACTCTTGTTGTTTTCTTACATTTAGATAGTAAATTATTGTTTCTTTATATGTTTAGCTTTTCTGTTTCTTTGTATATTCGAAAACTGGCTATCAGTGTCAATGTTATGCTGTGTTTTTACAAGGTTTTCGATTAGTTTTTTTTTAGTGTGCTTGGAGTTACATTTCTGACTTTTCTTCTTCGGGAGTCCTCTGGACCCCTCAAATATATGGATCTCTTCTGTGTAGTTTATCTTTCTGTCATTTGGACAACGGCTAGGGATCTGTACTAAGAAGCATAGAACTTGTAGCTTCTACCCTCTACAACTTATCCATTTGTGTGTTGAATGGCATTTCCAAATATGCTGCACATTCCAGATTCTAATTAGGCTTTTCCTTTTTGTTTGGATTTTTCTGGTTGCCTTTTTATATTGGTTCACTGTGTATATTTGGTTGCCTGTTTATATTCATATATGCTTATATCTGGTTACCTCTTTATATTTGGCTCACTGTTAACCAAAGATTTATTGGGAAGATTTTTATGTCAGCTTTTTATGTCCTTTTCAAGATGTGACCCTTTCTATATAACTTTGCTAATTTCTCCTTGGTCTTCTTTTATTGGGTTATTTGTCTAAACTGAGAGTAAAACCTTCAACACATAAGCTTGAGTTGTTGTATGGGTGAATTTTGGTTTTCTCTTTGTCCTTACTTCCCTCCCTCTCCCTCTTTCTCTGTTCTTTCTTTCTTGTCTGTTTCAAACCAAATTTATCACTATTAATTAACAATACTATGGGCTAGTAAAATGCCTGTCACCCTTACTATATTTTTCACATCATTTATTATCTTGAATGCATCTCATATATAAATTATAGCTTTAAAAGTAGAAGTCATTCTGTTTTGCTCTCCAACCTATTCTACCTTTCTCTCTAAAATGACAGAATTGTCTCTTTTCCCAAGCCAATATTTAAGAACATTTTCTTTAGAATTGTACTTATCATCATTAGCTTACCATTTCCTCCAAGCCTCTGCTGCTATCACTTTAAAGAAAATGTAATCCATTTATTCCCTCTATAGATCTACATATCCTGGATTTCATATATAGAAAAATATTAACATGAATAACAAAATAGTGCAAAACTAAATAGAAAAGAAGCAGAAAATCTTTTTAAATGAATAGGGCAAGAGGTGACATGAAAACTGGAGAAAAGGTTGGAGTTTGCAAGGAATTTTTCTTGATTGGATCCACAATCAATGTTCCTGGAAGCAGCAGTCGAGAGATCCAAAGATGTAATGCATTAGGTTATCTATTACACAAGGACTGTTCAGTGTATTGAAGAGCAAGGATGTTACTTTGAGGATTAAGGTGCATCTGACTCAAGCCATGCTACTTTTCATGGACTCATATGCATGCAAAATTTGGACATTCAGAAAACAATACCAAAGAAGAATAAGTTGTAAAAGTTGGACATTCAGAAAATAATACCAAAGAAGAATAGATGCCTTTAGAATGTGATGTTGGAGAAAAAATATGGAAAGTACCAGGGACCCCTGAAAGGACAACCTGATCTGCATTGGAAGAAGTAAGGCCAGAGTTCTTAGAGGCAAGGATGGCTAGACTTCACCTTACATACTTTGTACAGGTTATCAGGAGAGATGGGCATTATGTTTGGTAAAGTGGAAGGACAGTGAACAAGAAGAAGGCCTTCAATGAGATGGACTCATATGAAAGTGGCATGACTGGACTTAGACATAGGAGTCATTGTGAGGGTGGGACATAAGTGTGCAGTGTTTCGTTCTGTTGGGCAGAGGGTGGCTAGGGGTTGGAAGAGACTCAGTAGTACCTAATGATTACAATAAAGAAGATCAAGCTAGGATGCCAAATATTATCCTAAGTGTGTCTTGCCACAATCCACTTTCCAATGCATTCTGCATATTAGCAGGGCTATATCATCCCTGACCTATTGCCAAATGAGCTTAATCGATGTGTATTTCCCTTCACTTAAAAAAAAATCCAAATGAAACATCTTTAAAATATGAAAAAGGATACCAAATAATATTACCTCTTGGCCTAATGAGTTCTGTCATAACCAAATTTGCAATATTCTTGGCTGATAACAGGACCCATTCACATCCCTCCACAATGATTGGAGGGAATTCACTCTAGGCTTAATCCATGTGTGAACCCTGAAAATAGATTAGCGGCTTCCAGTGTCATCTATTCCCTCTGAAAACCAAGTGCTCACAATTTTAACTCTGATGCAATTTTCTTCTCAAGATTCAGAGGATCTTACTATCCACCTATGGATCTCATAGGCTGGTATACCTCTTCCAAATGAAAAAAGTTGATGCGTCACTTAGATGGCTGTTTGTTTGAAAACAAGCCTTTTTGTTTGTTTGCAAACAATTTTTTTTCAAAACCATTTCATTGGGAGTTAATACAGATATCATACTGTTTCATTGTTCAATTATATCAAGAAGTATTGTACAATTGCTACCACAATTAGTTTCAAAACATAATTGTCCTTCCTGAGTTCCTTGACATCAACTCCTTTTGCCACCATGTACACCTCCACGTTCACCACCACCACCATCACCACCACCACCACCACCACCACCACCACTCTACTACCTGGAAACCCTTATTCTACTTCTGCCCCTATAGGTTCATCAATCCTTCGTTTCATATTTTAAAAACACAAAAACATAAAACAAAAATCCAATGGAACCATCCCCAAGGACATAACACATATAAACTCTAATATAAACAAACAACACACAAATATAGAAAATGTTGAAAACCAGATCAAGTCTAACAATCATCAGAGGAGGATCAACTGACAAGATGTGACTGTTCAAGTTAGGTTCATTATTATGATCTTCGGATTCTATTCCTTCTGGTAGCTAGGCACCATCTAGTTTCCTCATCCACCCACTTAGTGTTAGCATCTAGATCTTAAATGATCTCTTCATGTAGACAATGATCTCTTCATAAGCAGGGCCATTTCATTAAAAAGATTTGTTCTTACATTGGGGTTGGAATTAGGTGCAAGCCCCAAATCTATTTATGCACTTATAGTGTATATATAAACCATATACACACATAAATGGTTCATCTTAGAATTACCATTGCCGATTTATTTTAGAGAATATAAATGATCCTGCTGGACATCACTTCTACATCCATGTGGACTCCTCATGATCCTGTATGATAGGGTCGAACTGCCCTGTGAGTCTCTGAATCTTTAAATCATCACACTTATAAAAAGCCTCATCCTACCTCTGCAGATCTGACTGGTGTTTTTGAGCTGCTGAATTTGGGGTTTGCAGCCCAATGCATGCCCACTGTACATTGACAATATCATTAGCCTAGCCAATGGTATAGAATTTAAAACACTATCAATAAAAGGAAATTATTCCAGTATAGGCCAGTGATGCATAAATTGAATTGTGATACATAAATTGATGACTTGCACAGATGAAATTCTTCAGAGACTGAACACAATTCATACAAACAACAGGGGGTAGTGATAAATCAAACTTTCCAAAATACTCATTGACAGTCACGCTTACCCGATTAACACGTTACAATGAAGCAAGGAGAGCATTACAGTTCTGGATCATCATTCATTGGCAAGCGTCAGGGCAAGAGATTCAAATCCAAACTCTAAGTTCACTAATTCTATGCAATTGGACTAGTAGTCATCTGCTTCTTCACATGCAAGGGAATTTCAGGGGTAAATCCAATGGCAATAAGTGAGTTTGAGATAAAAAGAGGTTTACATTGTAGGGTTTCCAAATCGCGTCCTGGTGTGGCCTTTGAAGGAAGTTGTGCACTGCAAAAGAATAGCCTAAAAGTCCCAGGAGTCTGTAGGGCACACCTTTGTTGGATGATCTTCAGCAAAATTTCATGTGCATGCATATTAATGATGTCGTTCTATATTCTGAGCATTCTGTTGGCTCACCTCCTTCTAGATTTAGTAGAATATGGATCTCATCCACTAAGTTGCCCACGCAGCTGTCTGCCAAACTCCCTGGTATAGATGTGCATGTGTTTTCAGAGCTTCAGCACCTTATTGAAACATTTTAATTGGCATTTCATTAATCTCTGGGGCGGTGTTTATGATAATACTTTCAATAGAGCTTGAACTTCTTCGTTCAGTACCCTTGATTATTGTTCAAATGCTACCTCCTGAATTGGTGGAATTTTGACTAATATTTTGTACAGTGAGTCTGTGCATTCTTTCCATCTTCTTTTCATGCTTCTTATATCATTCTTTTTTGCTTGTAGAGTTTTTCAGTATTGCAACTCATAGCTTGAACTTTTTCTCAAGTCCTTTCTGTTTCTGATATATTAGCATGTTCTTCCTCTCTGACGTCCTACCTCAGTCTTTGCACATGCTCTATTCTCACAGTCGTGAGTCCATTCGCATCACAATAGTTGACTCTGCTTTGAGAAAGAAGGTTCTCTGTACCATTTAGAGGGCTTTGTGTCCAAACGTTACCTCCTCTGGCATTCTCTCTGGCAAGTTCTGTTTCCATTCATTAGACCTTCATTATCAGACAACATTTCAAAGCTGTCCATAAGGTTTTCACAGACTGTGCCCTACAATGTAGGCAGCCAATTCCTTCATCATATCGATTCTTACTCTTTAAGCTCCAAAGAAACCTTTTCACGTTGGCTGACACTGCTGGCATTTGAAAGACCAGTAACATAGCTTCCAAAATCATAGCAACATGCAAGGCATTATTATAGCTCAAACTGGCATAATTTATGTTATATTTTCTTGTTTAATTTATTTTGCTTCCTTACCCTGTCAGTCTTTTACTCTGAACATGTCCAATCAACAAATTATATTTAAACTTCTTTGGTGTAGTCAGCTTATCATGAAGGAAGACAGAAGAATAACCAAGTTCTTTAAAATCTAGTATATAAAGATTAGAACAGCAATCTATTTAACAGAAAAATTCACTGACCTTATTAATAGAGATGTGCCCTATATCCCCCATCACCTGGAGAGGTAGCTACACATGCATTAGTAGTTGTCAAGTGACTGATAATGAATAAGAGCAGCCTGAAATCTCTTCCTCTCTATTCAGTAGATCAACAGAATTTATCATGAACATTGGGTTTATGGAGCAAATCCTAACAAGGTTGTGCAGTAAGGTCACCTGAGGAACATATTTAAAAATTAGCATCATCAACCTTCATACCACAGGTACTTTGAGGCAATAGAATAAGAGTTAAGGCCAGACATTTATGCTTTGAAAAGCTCCCCAAGTGAGTTTTATCAGTATCCTTCTTAAGAACATATAACTTAAGTGTTTTTGTCCAACTCTGCTAACTGAAAATTACTTTATATTCTCCTTTTATTTTACAATCTAACAGTAGGTGATTTACTTATTTCTAATCAATAACCATGAACTAAAATAACAGGGTTTTCTTGATTATTGATTTTATATTTACACAAAAGAGCTGAATTATTATCAAAATATCTGTTTATTTACTTTAATTTTCCATTCATTTATTATCACAGATAAATCTTCATATATAGATAATAATCTTGAATCAAGGCACATGAGCAAACACACACACATATCCTCGTACTGTATTTGAAAAAAACAACAACTCTGCAGTGTCAGTAACATCTTTCAAATCATTCTTACTGCTCTCTGTCTAATTTCAAAATCCATGAGCCTTACCAACTCAGTTACCCATCTAGTCTCAAAAGAAAAGGGACCATTATCTCTGGGGTCCAAAATGACCCTTGCCACATTTCACAATGGCTATTCAATTCACACTTGAAGGAAGGCTATCTTTGTAACTCCTTCTGAAGGATTTTGTCTTTCCTTTAACTCCGGCACTTTCAGAAGTAGAGAAAAGTATGTTTTTTGTGTGTAGGGGAAGCACTGTAGAATGCATTTTGGCCAAGGATATAGGGATCTGCCTTTAAATTCTGGCTTCATTACCTACTTCATGACCAAAGCCTTGTTTTTCTTTGGGCTTTTTCATCTCATATGAATAATGAGGAATAATTAAATATTCTTTTGCTCTCAGTCAAATGCTGTTGCACATTGGCCTAGCAAGGATCAAAGTCTATTTCTGTAATATTCATGTATAGCCAATTTTTTTGCAAAACATATATTTAATTAATTTATTTCATTTATTCATAAGTGTTCAAGAATTCTTTATAAGTGCAATGTATGTTTATGTACCATGCATAACCACATGAGTTCGTATTGCACAACACAGCACAATTAACTGTGTACATTTTTTGTCATTATCTGAGTTGACTCTGATGACTTGCACTGAATGGAATGAGCAAGGGATGCATAGGCTGGACAGTAGCTGCTAACAGCCAGCCTCAAGCATACTTCCAAATGATCATCAGTCATGGTGGAACGGCAATTGGACTTAATGTTTTTTTAAAAAAGCATTTTATTGGGGCTCATACATAATTTTTCACAATATATAAATACATATATTGTGCCATGCTTCTTTGTATGTCTGCTGCCATCATCATTCTCCAAACATCAACTTTTTCACTAGAGCCCTTGATGTCAGCTTCTCTTCTTTCCCCCTCCATCCCTGCTCCCTACTTCCCCACTATCCCTCAATACTTTATAAATTATTATTGTTTGTTCTGTGATAACTTATACTGCCCGATATCTCCACTCACCCTCTTAACCAATGTCTGTCCTCCCGGTAGGAGGTTATGTGTAGATCCTTGTAGTTGGCTTCCATTCTCTACCCCACCTTCCGTCCACACATCCAGTAGCTCCATTCTTACCACTGGCCCCAAAGGATTCATCTGTCCTGGGTTTTCTGTATTTCCATTTCCCATCTCTTCTTTCCATTTCCCATCTCTACGAGTATACCTCTTCCAGTCCAACTGGATTGGTAAGGTGCAATTTGGGCCATGCTATTTGGGAGAAAGAAGTCTTCAGGAACTGAAGGAACGTTGTGTGCTTCATCACCACCTCACTGCACTTTACTGGCCTGTCTTCTCCACACTACTGCCCTGTGAGAGGGTGTTCAATTACCCACAGGTGGGCCTTGGTTCCCTACTCTGCTCTCCCCCTCATTGGTAGTGATGTGATTCTTGTTCTTTAATGACTCGATATCTGCTCCTTTGGGCCCCCGTGATCACAAAAGCTAGTGTGTTTCTTCCATGTGGGCTTTGCTGATTCTGGGCTAGATGACCACTTGTTCGTCCTCAAGCCTTCACAATCCCAGATACTTTATCGTTTGGTAGCTGGGTACCATCGGATCTCTGATTCAGACATAGCCAATTTTATATGACTTTTGATCAAAGTTATCATCCATAGTCTACATATAAAAGTATGGGCTAATCAGAAAAGGTATGAACGTGTAAGGGGACCTAGTATTGTAACAACTAAGAACTCAACTATTAATCATAAGGGTGACTATTCAAACCTACCAGATGCTAAGCCTGGTGTATGTGTGTGTGTGTGCGTGTGTTTGTGTAAGCCTTGTGATCCACTGCTATAATTTTTGCTCAATAAACCCTATGTGGCAGTCCTACTCTATTCTATATAATCAGTAAGAGTTTATTAGACTAGGTAGTACACCATTGCAAAAACATGGACCTCCTAGAGGTCCCTGAATGTCAAAAAATATATCTCCTGGTGGCACAGTTGAGTGTCATTGGACTACGAACTGCAACAGCTATTTTGAATGCATTAGCTTCAGAATATTGTAGTCTGTTTTCATGAGAGATTTACACTGGAAATCCAACTGAAGCAGTTTCCTTTCTCTTAAAAGCTTTCTAAGAGTTGGATCTGGGGACACTTGGTTCATAGTCTAAAGGGGGGCGGTGCAAACCCATAAAGGGGTAAAGGTCTGGCAATCTTTCTTTGTAAGGATGACAGAGAGGATAACCCCTACGGAGCAGTTCTATCATGAAACAAGTAAGGGTCACCATGAATTATAATGTCCTCAAGCAATGAGTTGAGTGATTTGGTTTATGGACATTTCAAATTTAGGACTTAAATAAGCCATGATCCCAAAATCACTGTCATTGAAAAGCAATCATTACTGTTTTGAGCTTGTTACATATTCAAATGAATCAGGATTAGGAAACATATCAGGGTTTCTTTTAAAACATTAGGTTTATTACTGAAAGTTTTTTACAAGGCCCTTGGGAAAGAATGTGAGTCCTAAGGGGCTAAACATGGGAAGAAATATTTTACTGATAGAAAATACCCAAAATATGTGGTTTCTCTGGATTGGAAGAACAACAGGACAAGAAAGGAGGAAAACGGAGTATAAGATTAGAAAATTGTTTTGCTCTGTAATTTGATCTTCACAGATTTTCAACTGTCAGCAATTTACTAGGGGGAAACAGCTTACTGAAAAATATTCTTATGGAAGTTATTGAAGGAGCTTAATTTCTCAATAAAAATGGCACTAGTAATATCAAGAATTTTCCAGTAGATTCAGAAACCAAAAGAAAAGGGGAGAGAATATTGTGTGAAGCTATAAAAAGTTTGAATAGAATTTCATACTCTTTGGAGTCCTAACATTGGAGTTATTCTCAACTTAACTAAATTTCTCTGGGACCCAGTTATTACTGTTTGGGTTACACTATAGTGAGGGTCTCTGGAAACCTTGGATTGTCAATATAGCAATCTTGGAGTTCAATTTATGAACAATGACCATTTGTAGAAAATGAATCTTGAAGGAAACAGTTTACTCAAATCATACATCAGTGCAAACGACAGTGACTTCCTTCCAGTTCCCTTTGCTTAGTAGACTTTCCAGATTCTGTTGTCTTATTAATATATAAACATTCCTTTCATGTCATTTTTAGACACAAATTAATACAGAAGGTTCAGGCTAACAAAACTCCAAGAAAATTACTGGGGGGTACCTTAGAATGGGTTGGAGTGGTGACTTCTGTACATTGTTTTCCAGGTAAAAGTAAAGTCTTCATTACAAAGAGTGGGTAACCGTCAATAAACATGAATAAGTTCTTCAAATGTAGGATACCAAACTTTCATTAAGTCCAAAAGAAAATTGTTTTTCTGGTTTTCATTCTTTACATATCTTATTTTGAAATTTTCTGTTTAATAAGTGATTTCTAACATTATTTTTAGGGTCCTTGTATCGACATTATTACATAGACCAACCATTTGCTGTCAATTTCTCCATATAGATGAGTGAGTGCCTTCAGTGTTTCATCACCTTGTGAGACATTTCAATTGGTATTCCACTAATTCCTGGAGTTTTGTTTATAGTTCAATGCAGATTGAAATTCTTTTAGCACCACATGTGCTACCTTTTAGAGATGTGTTTATGTCTTGAAATAATTGCGTTTCAACTTGATCTTAGTAAAGTGACTCAGTCCTGTGTCTGGGAGCTGTGGGACATATATTCTGACACTATCTGACAATACTATGCTTCAATGTTTGGATTTTCTTTATCTGATAATGTTTCAAGGGTATCCACAGTGTTTTCAGTGACCAAATCCCATGAAACCTAGTCCTTTTTCATAGTTTGTCCTTAGTCTGAAATCTCTGCTGAAACCACTGCACTTTGGAGAGCCAGATGGCTTTTGAAATACTGACAACGTAGTTTCCACCATCACAATGACATGGAAACCACCACCCTATAGCAAGGGGCAGACAAGTGGTGGGAGCACAATGAAGTGGTCTGAAATCCCCATTCTTCTCAATGTCTCTAATAGTTTGTTATGTTCCAAACATATGCGTTTCTTTGCTCGGTCAATAAAACACAAGCAAAGCTTTTTTGTGTGTGCTTTCTCTACTTACATTCAAAGCTCATGTGACTTCATCAATGTTACTTCTCATGTCAGGTCTTCTTAATCCTACTTGATCTTCCTTTGAAAAACTCTTTGCCTATGAACTGCTTTAACAGCTATTGAGTTATCCTTAGCAAAATTTTATTCAAATATAATATTAGTGATATTGTTAGATAATATCCAAATTCTCCTGAGTCATATGTCTTTGGTATACACACAAATATTTTCTAGAGAGGTTGGTCTGGTATATGTTTTACAAATTTCATTGCACAGATGATAGGTGAATGATTCCAGTACTATATCAGTTTGTTCAAGCTGGTTTTTAGCCAAACTCTGGAGTCTCGTTTCTAATGAATGACTTTAGTGAAGCTATTACTTTTTCCTCATTACCATCCATTCTTCATAATATATTGTTTCTTGAAATGATTGAATGACATATGGGACAGTGGGGGTAGCACCATAGTTTTGTATATTTCATTCATCGTCTTTTGATGCTTTCTGTACCATTCAATACTTTGTTCATAGAAACCTTCAATATTGCAAGTTGAGGCTTAATTTTTTCTTTATTTCTTTCAGCATATTATATGTTGTATTGTTTCTTGTTTTGTTTTCTAAATCTAAATCGTTGCACAATTCATTATAGCACTCAATTTTGTCTTCCTGAGATGTTCTTTGAGGTTTTTTTTTTTGGTTGTTGTTGTTCTCTGAGATTTAGTCTCTTATTTAACATTAATACTTGGAGACCAAAGACACCACCAAGAAGGCAACATGTCCTAAATTCAAGACATTACTTCTAAATTAATTTTTAAATCAAATAGAAACAAAATGGCAAATGTGTGCTGATTCTCTGACCAAACCTCACTTTTCATTTACTCCAATTGCTGCTGTAATTCCTTTATATTCTTCTTTGTCTTATTTTTCTGATGACATTTTAACTGATTTCCCTTAATTCCAAAAAATAGACTGAAAAACCTATGCCTGAAAAGCTTTTCAACATTTGTCCTACTCTATATGCAGATTTTCCTCACATTGCTTTAATCCCAAGGACACACAGCATGACACAAAGCTCTATGGCATAGTTTCTTAACGGTGCAATTGAAATGAAACCTGGGTTATGAAATTATCTCAATGTTTGTAAGACAATGTTTTGACTTTGTATATTAACATTTAAAGCTAATTAATTCTTAATAAAGTACCCTCAATTTTCTGACTACCAGATGCAATTTGAAGTTCCTATTTTAAAATATAGTAAATTAAATATAATAGAAATAATTGAGATTTTCAATAATCTTCTTGTAAAAATGATCGTTCATCTGAGAAAAAGAATGTTCTCATTGAGATGTCTTTTCTTTCCTCTGAAAAACTTCTGTTCAGTGATCACATTTGTCAGAGAATTTAGACCCTTCCCATCTGAGATCCTGGCAAGTTAATAAATTTACTAAGGATTTATTGTGGTTAAAATGAATCAACCTCATCCCAAAATTTGCACACATTAAATGTTGCAAAATGTATAATTATAAACATAAGTGTAGGTTTTTAAAATGATTTCTTATACTGATAAATTTGCATGGTTATTCTACTTCATTTTTGTGCCTGAATTTCCATTTATTGTGCAGAAAACCTTGACTAGCAGCTGCCAGATTATTTTTCATAAGGCACTCTTTCAAGTAGTAAAAAAGCTGTTTTTTGTACCCGGACTTTTAGTTACGCTTCTGAGAAACGATGATATAATTTATTTCATGAGAAAAAAAAATTATTGGTGAAACAAGGCCTTAATGAGATAAATTTTTCTAAATTTCTTCTCTAACAAGACACCAAAAAGCATGCAAAAAGCAGAATTATGAAATATAAATTTTTTATTTCATGATGGTCTGAAAAAATTAAATTATGGTTCTTAAATGGACTTGCTATGATTGGGTTAATGATAACTATTATATACATTAAGTAATACTAATAAGCCTCAGCAATTAATAGAAATCAATTTTTGGTGACAAGTCAACTTTAAAAGCAAAATTATAGAAGTAAAATCTTTCTAAATAATTTAATCTAGATATTATATGAAATATATTTTATTTAAAGTAGATTCATTTCTATTAATTTCAGAGTGACAATAATAAGAAAGCTCAGGGGACTATAAAATGTGGACTCCTATAAAACTCTCTGATTCTTTGAGAACAACTTAGACAAAGCAGGAGAAACAATTCTTAAAGAATTCTTCAAGATAATTTGTTAAACAACTTTGAAGATACCTCAGAGACATTTTTAAAATCCTCTGGTAACCATTCCTGCCTAAATAACCAAGTAATAGTGACAGTAAATAAAATTAATTTTTTCAATGATTTTACTGGGGGCACTTACAACTCTTATAACATTCCATACATCATTTGTATCAAGCATATTTGTACACATTTTCCATATTCATTTTCACATATTTTCTACTTGATCCCTTTTCCCCTCCTTTTTTTAAAATAAATCATTTTATTGGGGGGTTCATACAACTCATATTATGATGAATACATATGTCAATTATATGCAGGCCACATTTGCACACTTGTTGCCATCATCACTCTCAAAACATCCTCCCTCCACTTAGGCCCCCAGTACCAGCTCCCCATATTTCTCTTCCTTCTCCCCCACTCCCCCTTTCCCATGAACCCTTAATAATTAAAATTAATTTTTTAAAATGTCATGATCTGCCTTGAAGGGGCAGGCAATCAGGCTAGATCTACTTTGATTTTAAATAGAATGAGGGTAAACATAATACTTCAACTGACTAAAGTTTCTTCAAACCTTGCCCAGCTATTTTGAGTTTCAAAAATAATCAAGAAAGATTTAAAACAAACAAACAAGCAAACACACACACACACACACACACACACACAAAGCCTAAGAACTATGTGGAGAACTATCAAGAGGTTTAACCTATGGGTCATTGGAATTTCAAAAAGGAAGAAACCAAAAAAGTAAATAGAAAATTCTCAGAGTTGTTTGAAGAAAACTTCCCCGATGCCAAAAAATACAAGGACATATGCAGTGAAGCTGCTAAATGATACACAAGTAGGATAAACTCCAAGAAACTCTAATCAAGGCACATTAGTGACAACCAAATAATGGTGAAAGCAACTCAGGAAAACAAAACATTTCCTGCAAAATGAATCAATAACATGGAGTTCTGACTTCTTGGCAGGAATTATGCAGTCAGGAAATAAATGGGATGTATACAAGTCTGAGAAGAAAAAAATATTCCAAACAAAAAAGTATACATTCAGCAATTTTTATTAAATATAATGGCATACATATTTCCAGATAAACATGAAATAAATATGTAAGAACCAGATATATTTTTACAAAAAATACTAGAGGGATTTTTTTGGGGGGGGCAAAGAATCAATGACAGACACCAACCTGAGATGAGCATACATGACCACCTTATGCTAACTTCAAAAAACTTAATAAACAATCTTCTCAAAATAAAAATTAGAAATCTAGACTAGAAATTAATCTAGATTAGAGCTGCTTTGTGGGTAGATAGAATAACTTCTGAGCCCCCAATTCCTGCCATAAATATACTAAACAACGTAACTGCAGAGCAAAAAACACCAGAAAACAAATAAATAACTGGGATCTCCTAAAATCAGACATCACAGATATTAAAATATTACACCAGAATAGTGAAAATTGAACTCACAACCTTGGAAAAAATTTGGAATGATCAACAAAGCACTATCACTAAAATTTCTAGAAAGTTTTAAAATCTCAATAAGTAAAAGACAAATAATCAAATTTTAAAATGGGCAGAGGGCATGAACAAACATGTCACCAAAGAAGACGTTCAGTCAACAAACATTTGAAGAAGTTGTCATGATTAATAGTTATTTAAATGAGGCATATAAAAAATATCATCTCAGCTCATCATGGATAGCAAAGTTCATAAAAACAGAAAATAAATTCTGATAAGAGTATGCAAAGCTTGGAAATTTTTCTTTTTTAATAGCATTTGGAAATTTTATATACTGCTGTTAGGACTGTAAATATGGATAGATAATAAGCAAGGCATAAACAGATATATGGCCATAGCACTATTCACAATAACAAAACAATAGAAGCAACCTAACTGCCTATCCACAGAAGACAGGATAAACAAATTATGGTACATATTCACAATGGAATACTACATAACTTTACATAATAGTCCTGAGCCTGTGAAAAACCTATTGCATGAATAAACCTGGAGGCCTTTAGACTGACTGAACCAAATCAATGACACTAGGGCAAACACTGTAGAAGGCCACTGCCGTTACAAATCAAGAAAGCATTTTCACACTAAAAAAGAAAAAGAAAGCAAACAGGCAAACAACACCCCTCCACCCCTAATATACTGCGAGTGCAAGAACAGGCCACTGACTGGTCAGAGGTAGACATGCCATATGTTGAAGGAGAAGGTTGTAAACAATAAGGGGAAAGTAGCAACACATGTAGGGGGAATTGTTGAGTGGAAAACTAATCTTGACTTAATTCACAATAAAACACCTAAAAAGAATAAGTCCCCTGGTGCCATAAATGAAGTCAGGTGCCTTGGGGAAAGTACCCAAATTTTCCAACGTTAAGATCTTTAATAAAGAATCAAAATGTTTTTTGTTGGTGAACTATGATAATAAACTCATGAAAACTTTATAGCTTCATGAAAAGATACATCATTTTTGACCCTGTTTTTAAAAAAGGTTTATTAAATGTGTCAATTTTTTTCCATGACATGTGTTGTCAAAAAGAATATTTTTATGTTAAAATTTTATTTTGATTTACCTTTACAAAATTTACATATACAGTAAAAGCATACTATCAGATTGTATTAAAATTTTTAAATGAATCACCTCATCACAAATTTATTTTGTTTGTATATATCATTATGGTCAATGGTTTTAACTGGGGAATTCCAATAATTTACCGATAGGATTTTGGATATGATGATGTTTACAGAGTCAATAATCTTGGAACACTCTTGTTTTATCTTGAACTTTTAGTACTCAGTTTATATTACTACATACAGCCTATTTACTATGCAAAAGCATTCAGCTATGTGGATCAAAATATGAATAAGCATTGATAACACCTGGAATTCTCATAACACTGATTAGTGCTCATTTGAAACCTGTTCTTAGAACAAGAGGCAGTTATTCAAATACAGCATAAGAAGACTGCCAAAGTTGCATTTCATTGTAATTATTCAATATGCATACTGAGCAAGCAATCCAAAACGTCAGGACTACATACACAATAACATGACATTAGGATTAGGAAAGTTTACTAACAACTTGGGATATGCAGATGACATCATCTTGCTTGCTAAATTAAGGGAGAGCAACTTGTAGCCCTTGCTGATGGTGGCCAAGGACAAGTCACTCCATCCTTCAGTATGTATTAAAACTCAATGTATAGAAAACCAAAATGCTAGCCATAGGACCAATAGATACCATTATGGTAGAGGAGAGAATAAAGTTTTTGGAGATTTAATTTTGCCGGTATCCACAATTCATACACATGGATGTAGCAGTCAAGAAAGTCAAATGACACATTGCATAAGAAAATTCTGCTCGACAAGACTCCTTTAGAATGCTAATAATTAAGGCTGTCCCTTTGAGCATTAAAGTTGAACTGATCGAAGACATGATACTTCCAACTGTCCCATATGCATATAAAACTCGGACAATGAATAAGAAAGATTTTTAAAGAATTGATGCATTTGAATTATAGTGCTGACAAAGAATATTGAAAGTATTCTTTACTGCCAGAAAAGCAAACAAATCTATCTGGAAAAAAAGTACAATGATAATGATCTTTAGAAGCAAGTATGGCTGGACTTCATGTCACATACTTTGGACATGTCAGAAAGGAACATTATGTTTAGAGATATATTTAACAGGAAAGAACATCATGCTTAGTAAAGTGGAGAGTCACTGTGAAAAAGGAAGAACTTCAACAAGATGGTTTGATTCCATGATATAACCATGAATTCATAGTAATTGTGAGTCTGGAACAGAAGGGAGCAGTTTTTCATTCTGTTGTGCTTATGGACGCAACCGTTGGAAATGGATGGCCTTTAACAATAACAAGTTCTTTAGCATTCTGATACCTGGCATTTTGTCTTTATAACACATAATAGTAGAAATTTTACTCAGACCATTTTACACATCATTGACAAAATCTGACAACAACAAAAGTCAAAGAGATACAGTGGAATAACATTTGCTGTGATAGTTAAACTTAAGTATCAATTTAGCTGAGTCATGATTCTCAGTGATTTGGCACTAAAATAATGATGCTCTCATCCTCTGGTTTGTGATCTAAAGTAGTCATCCCTTATTTCCACAAAATTCTGCAATCTAACCATGTCACTGAAGACTGGGTTATAATATATTTCAATGCCTTTTAAAATAAGGTTATGCATTATGTTTAGAGATATATTCAGCTAATATTTTGAATTTTCATTATTTGAATTTATATAACTAAAATATTTTCTATCAAGTTTTTCTCTAATAAGAAAAAATTCAAATAATAAATTAACCATAGTCATTTTAATGGCATCTACAGGCAATTTTTATCTTGCTGCTTCACTAAAATCCTTGACCACCTGTTTCAACAAAGAATAGATAGGGGGTTAAGACTAGAATAGATCTATTCTAATTCAAGAAAGCTAAAGTGTCCTTTTATTCTGTTCTAAGCTACAAAAGAAATTAAACCATAATGCACATGTCTTTATGATCACAAAGAAGTGACATCCGAAGGAGACATTTTCTCCCAAGATCATGGAATAAAATATCATACATGATCTTAAAAATCATTGAATTTAATAATGCTCTTTGGCTTTAAAATAGCCTTATTTCACAAGCTTAGGTTAACTTACTGGCAGAAACTTTTCTGTAGATTATTAAAGTTTTTTGTTCTTTGTTTCATAGTTACAGCTGTTCTGCAGTTAGCAACCATAGTGCATTCTGTAGATATTATCCCATTTTAATGTCATCTTTTATTATGAAAGTAACAGAAATTTAAACATATAGCTGTTGTTTGGGTAATATTTTCATTGTGATAGTACCTCTGTATTGTAAAGACTTTCTTGGGCAGTTTTTTGCATGAACCGTGATGCCCACTAATAATGGCATGAGAATCCCTTCCTTAAAGTCCTCCTAGCAGCTGCAAATGCTAGTAGCACTGATGAGTAGATGTTTCCCCATCATTGGTAGGAAACTCAGATTGTATATGAATATTTCTAATTGCAAGTGTTTCTATCTATAGAGATGCTGAGTTGAGAAAAATAAGTCTTCAACCTATTAGTTATATGGTAAAATTTACTGATAACCTTGCTGACACAGCATCTCAAGAAAGATTTAAAAAGTAATCACAGCTGAAACCTGGTGGCGTAGTGGTTGTGCCCGGGACTGCAGCCCACTGGGATGGGGGCTCAATTCCAGCAGCAGTTGCACAGGAGCAAAGGCTGGACCTCCTACTCCCACCATCAGAGGGCAGTGATGCCCCCAAAACAAAACAACAACAACAACAACAAAAAGTAATCACCTGAAGTAATCTTTGATAACTGCATTATTTCATATTTTGTTTTTAGCCTAACAAGGGAGAAACTCTGCAATCTCCCCTACCCCTATTGCACACAGATGAACACTGCAGAGAAGTAGAACAGAAGAACATCAAGATAATCTATGAGCAGAATATATGGGTACTATCCATAAAAATAATAACAGTTTTATCATTAAAAATTATTTCAGTTACCTAAAATGACTCAATTATGAATTTAATCCATACTATTCACTATTTGTAGGACCAATACTTCTGTGGTTGTGATTATCATTGAACTGGTAAAATGCTGCTTGAAATGTATAACCAGCACGTTTACCTAAAATGTTAACTTAAAATAATTATGTTTTTGAACAACATTGACTACTGCTACAGAGTCAAACTCACACCTTAAACTATACTTTCAAAGGGCCAAAGTTGTTCTAATTTTGTATAAGTTCCAAAACTTTTAAGAAAAAAATAATTTTTTGGCATGGTTGCCACTAAGCAGTCATAATTTCCTTTCTCTTCCTTGACAGTCTGATCCTAGCTGACAAGAGGCCTAAGTGACCTTCAAGATACACAGCCCCTGTGGGCTACTTGACCCTGAGATTTTTCTGCATTGTGCCACCTTTCCACTGACCTTGGATCTACGTGACTGTACTCACTGGCCTGTGATCTTCCCACATCCTACTTCACCTTTCGGTTTCATCAGCTTGCACATACAGGAGTCTGGAAACGGCTCCAGCTAATGTTGGAGTCATGGGGTCATGGGCTTCAATTGGCCTGGGCTGGGATACCTTCTTGATGTAAGATTACTTCTCAGTATAAAACTCTTTCTTATATATGGATGAAGGTCACTGATTTTGTTTCAGTAGATATGAGAACTTAATACATTGATAGAACTTTTCTCTTTTAATATGTAATTTTAGCCACTCTATTACGGACAGAGTGCAATGCATTTAATTATTTGACATGGCCCTTCTAGCCATAGTCTTTGTTACGCCCACTAAACATCCTTCCCTTGCCTAACGGGTCTCAGTAAGTAGACCCAGGAAGATATTGATTGGATTATATAATTTAGCTGTAAATTATTGTGAACAGGGAGCAAAGTGTTTTCCATTCTGTTGGGTATAACATGAGAATCTCAGAAGTATGTGTGTGTGTGTGTGTGTGTGTGTGTGTGTGTGTTGGGGTGGGGTGGGAGGCTCACTATCAGCAAGAGAGAAGTATCAGGAGCACATGCTTTGGATCCCCAAATTCCTTCGCATTGAATTTCCTTCATCGAGGAGATAGCTGTGACACCAATATGATCAGAGAACACTACCACCAACAGTAGGAGCAACAGCAGCACAACCAAGAGCCATGGCATGAGACAGAGAAGTAGACGTCCCAGGCCACAAACCACAGGACAAGTAAAGAAAGTTCAGCGCTTTCGGGCAGGAGTCTGGATTGTGAAGTAGAATTATCCTGGGCACTAAATTTGGAATGATGGCTTTCCTGATCTCAGAGCTGGAACTGAGTGCATTCAGGCTGAGGCGTAGAGTGGAATGACATGCCCTCTGAAAATTTATTGGCATTCCTAAAATCTTTGTAGCATTTCCCAAACAGAATAGAGGCCATGCCATGCTGAAACTAGATCCCCCAAATCACGAGACAGAAGAGGAACCAAGTGAGGGGGAGGGTGGACCAGAGTACACAGAGGCAATGGCCAAAGGAACTTGTGGCTGAGAGACTGAGGCACAGAGACATGATAATTCTTAATGCTTTATAATCTTGACTTGAGATAATCTATTAACTTCCTTAATAAAATTTAATTGTGATTATTACCCATATATTTTGTGTGACTGTGGCAGTCAACTAATTTGGTGTCAATTTGAAGAATAATAGTGCAGAGGTAGAGTCTAGCCTGTCAATCTGTAGCTAGCCAATGAGACCTCTGTGTGGGCATAGCCTTCTCCTCTGAGAGTTCTGGGAAAAGTGGTAATTCCCTCTTGAAAGCAGAGACACTATCTCTCAGTTCATTTCCTTCAGAGTTTCAACTGACAACACTCACTTGGAGAGACTATTTGCTGATAAGGCTTACTTCCTGTGAGATATTCCTGAGAAGAAGGCACCTTAGTGTCCTGAGCAAAACAAGTTACATGGATACAAACAGACCTCTGAACCAGCCAGAGAAGCCACTTGGAGAAGTCTTCCAGTGCTGAGATGTTAAAAATGCCTCTGGATCCAAAGGCATTCTACCCATCTGACTTGTGATCATTTTGCAATCAGCATCATTGCATGCGTTTCATAAGTCTGAAGATTTTACAGATTGGTATTGGATATATGGGTTAATATTGCACTTATGACCTTGGACTGGACTGTGCTGGTCTAGTTGCTCTTATAGATAAAACTCTTTCTTATGCACATCAGAGTTTCTATGGATGTGTTTCTCTAGTCTACCCAGACTAACACCGTCATCCTTGCAGCAGATTATCAAACACAGAAGTAGAATACCATGGGAAGATCAGTGGGTATTAGAATAGGCTAAAGAAAGGTGGAGTGTGCAGGAATTTCTGTAAGTTGGCCTCCTTAGCTAAAGGAGGTCATATCTAAC
Organism: Nesogale talazaci; assembly: GCA_004026705.1. Classification (NCBI taxonomy): domain Eukaryota; kingdom Metazoa; phylum Chordata; class Mammalia; order Afrosoricida; family Tenrecidae; genus Nesogale; species Nesogale talazaci. The sequence goes on from PVJH01003452.1 coordinate 44,748, forward strand.
CCTGATGACATTTACTTATAGACTTATTTAGGGTTTTTAGGTTCACTTTTAATATACATGTGTATTTTAACCCATTGTATATAAAATCTAAAATCATTCAAATCCTAGGACATGAAAGAGAGGAATACTTGAAGACAAACCAAAGAGAGGTGAGTTTTACTTCTGTTAGACATGGTTTCCCTGAAATCAAGCTAGCTTCAGGGCAATTTACAACTGCAACAATAACTGTCAAGGTGTTTTGCCTCAGGGCAGGTAGATTGAGTCTGTGATATGCAAAGGTCTCTGACAATGAGAAGCCTACATGTAATGTACAAGGTTCCAGAGAGAACAACTAGGTTGTGTGTGTAAATGTAAAAAGAGCATAATGATTCCTCATAGATAATTTTACCTGTGTTGAAATGATACATTGGATCCAAACATTTGAAAGAATTTAGCCATATTATTTATAATCATCTTGTTCCACTGGGTCTTGAAAACTAAGAGTTCATTTATATTTCAATGAAACATAGATAACGATTACAAAGACAAATACTTTATATTCAATAAAGACTAGTGGTAGAAACTTGCAGAGGCAGTGAATGTTGCAATGTGGCTCTTCTAGTCTAAGTTTCTAGCTCCCACCAAATGACCTTTTCCTACATGTGTCTCATAAGGGGTAAGGGTGAACACCTGTGAATAATTGTGAACAGAATTCACTGGAATACCATGATGTTGTGCAAAAAATGAACCTTCTGAGAATAACAAGGAGGGAGCTCATTACCATCAGTCAGGAGTAGAATGTGTCCTCTGGACCCAAGATTACTGCACAATGAAGCTCCTGCGTCCAGAAAATAGTTATAGCATCAGAGGAGGCGCAGAAGCAGGACCAAGGAGCCAGGGCATTGGTGGAATTCCCAAACCATGCAGCAAGTCAAGCTGAGTGGTTTTGTGTAAGAGGCCAACTTGTGGAGTGGGGTGCCTCTGGGCACTTGACAGTGGTAGCTGGTCTCGGTGACCTGTGAAACTTCAGTTCAATGCCTTCAGGCTATGAATTCCAGTGGAGTGATAGGCCTCTTTGGGCATTTATTAGAAGACCTAAAAGAAAGTTGTAGCTTGGCCTGATAAGCAACTCGACCTTGAGCATTTCTCATTGGCTTTACAACTTTGTAATGTCCTTAATAAATCCTTTAATTGTGAGTTTTATCTGGGTTCTTGTAATGGTTATTTAAATGTAGAGATCAAGTAGAGAATACTAGGGGAAACTATGAACCCATACTGACATAAGCCTACTTCCTAAATGAAAATGCATGAGATATTCAGCTTGGCCAAAGCTCTACATTTCATTGCTGAAAACTGAGAATCTTTTAGAAATGCAATTTCTAAAAAGGGAAGATTACCTCCTCAACTCTGTGGCTTAAGTCTTTCATTCATTTCATAAATTTGCTTCTTAACGTCTGCTAGACTGCTGAGCAAAGGAATTATTGGGAGATGCCCCTGTGGTGGAGAAAAACAGAAGTAACTAAAGTGAGTGCATTTATCTATCCTAATCTCATTTTAAATGGAGAAATTCAGTTTATTGTGTTAACAGATCCCTATTAAAAACCAATAGAAATTTCTTTGTATAACGTTGCCCTCAAAGAAGAAATAAAATGTGTGTTTCATGCAAGCATAGGGAAATTGGGTTTTCAGAAGATCCAGGAATTTTGGTGATGTGTTTACTTAGAAATGGTCATATATAACTTGCTAGATGTGTAGGTTTGTTGTGAGACTAATTGAAGGGTGGAGAGATAAATGGCTGGGTATGCCTTACCTTTCTCGCTTTTGGATCTTCGGACCAGTGTGCAGCCAGCTGCTTTGCTTCTTCTGTGCCTCCATTTGTAAGCTACAGTACCTGTGCTGTAAGTTGAGGTTCCTGCAAACCCTGCTTTGCCATACTACTGGAATATACATCTCAGAGCTGGGGACTGTCGAACCCTGTCTAACATATGTTCCTAAAATTTCTTACATGTTCAAAAGATTATGCAAGCATTAGCATTCAGTACTTCTTTAATTAAAATCCTTAAGTCATCATTTAAGTATTTTCTGTTATAAAAATTAGCAAACCCATGTTAGGCTTATATAGCATTATAACTCAATTATTCCCAGTAAAATGATTGCTCTTCAATGTTTGCAGTTCCTACACTGTGTTTAGTAAATGCATATGTATATTTTAATATAGTGTATGTGTGCAATTGAATCCCATGAAGGAAAAATCATATCACTGATATCCATAGGTTCAACTCACACTATTCAGTAAAATGTGAAGTTACATTATTGAAAGGTGAGGTATTAGGGAAAGTATGCAGTGAATAACGCATACAAATTGCAAATATTACTACACTCACTCCTCACTTGTCAATAGGGTTAGGTACCACAGACCAAGATTTTCTGCAAAAATCAGTGTTATCCAAAAATGAAGCAAGAGCAAATCATTACATATTTGCCAAATTCCATAACTTTGACACCACTGCAATTGTGTTTCAGGTAGGTTGGCACATATTCTTAGCCATCACAGCCAATATCACTCTTGCTTATCACCTCACTGCTTGTTTCTGCTGGACATACCTTGAGTAACAACTTAGAACAAAATAAAACAATTCACTGTGCTTGGTCAATTACAACCTACAGCAAAACTATAGAAGATAGTAGAACTGCCCTTGTGGAATTCTGAAGCAGTAGCTCTTTGCAGAACTAGAAAGCCTCACCTTTCTTCCATAACTGCTGTCTTTGAACTACTGATCTCACTGTTAGCAAACCAAGAGACTCGAACCCACTACACAACTAAGGCTGCAATTTAATGAACAACATAACCAGTAGTAAATGCAAAATGTCAGGTAATGAGATTGTTGGTAAGTGGAGGAATAGGACCACATTCAATTTTATATCACTGGTACTTGTTTTCCTATTGTTTCTTCACGCAAAAAATCAGTAAACAAAAAAAGTCAATAAACATGTCCTAGAAAAATCCCAACAGTAAATAATTTTAGCATTATTGGTCATGCAGTCACTTTTACTATTACCATATGTACTCAAGTATAAGCTGACCTGAAAATCAGTCGAGCCACCTAATTTTACCACAAGGCTGCATAAAAATGTGCTAAAAACTCAGCTTATATATGAGTATATACTCAGCTTTGCTGTTGCAATGTGAAAGCAGCCATAGGCAACATGAAAATGAATGTGTACAGCTGTGTTACACTAAAGCAATACAATTTATATATGGACCTTGTAATTTTAATTTTATATAATTTTTATGTGTTCCAAGATATTCTACTATTTTGTATATTTTCTTTCAACCATGTAAAAATAAATCCTTTGAAGAAAATTGTTCTTGTGGCAATACAAAAACAGATGGCTGGATTTGGATCTCATAATTTGCTGGCCTGTTTAAACCTAATGTTTCTATTTTCCATGCCTTTTCAGGGGCAATCACTAGAAAAGAACAAATAATATGTGATTAAATAGTTTGTAAGAACCAAACTATTGACAAAAATGATTTTAGTCAATGCTAACTAAGTATGTGTTAGAGAAGATCTGCTCTCTGTAGGATATTTCCACTTATTTTAAAAATCATGATTGGGTGAAAATTTGCAGGGAAAATCAGTTTTCTATTGAGCAATTAATATGCATCTTGTTCAATGTCATTGACAGACATTTCCACACTGTAAAAATCACTTATTTCCAATTTTCTTTCTTTCTTCCAACCTATTCCTTCCTGCCTTCTGAACTTTGTTGCTAGGCAAATGATGCTTTTATTTTCATTTCAAATTGAAAATTATTTTAAGATATGAATATTTTACACCATATAGACCTACAACTTGGAAGAAGTATATCCAGCATGCTTTTTAGAGGCAAAGATGGCAAAAGTTGCTCTTACATACTTTGGACATGTCTGGGAGATGAGTATGTGAAGAAGGACCACATCTTTGTTAATGTAAAGGAGGAGTGAAAAAGAAGAAAACCCTCACAGAGATTGATTGACACTGCAGCTGCAATAATCAACTCGGGCATAAAAACAATTATGAGGATGCGCATGGCTGTGCAGGATTTCATTCTGTGGTGCATAGGTTCACTATTTATCAGAATACACTCACGGGCACCCACAACATACTAGAAGCAGCTGGTGAGTGGTTTTAACCTGATGGTGTGTTGAGGTTAACATTGGAATGTTGTTACATGTTGTTATGTAAGTTCTTCTAAGGTCTATTCTGGTCATATTTTGTCCAAGAGAGATTACTGTTTTGAAGGCTCACAGTACTTTCAATAACATTTTCCAGCATCATAGTTCAAATGTATTGATCTTTAGTTTTTGGTTCAGTATCAAACTTTAACGTGCACAGGAAACAATGGGAAGGGCAAGGGTTGGAGTCCGGCTCACCTTGGTCCTCAAAGTGATATCCTACATTTACAACACTTTTGCAGGAATCTTATGCAGAAGATTTGCCCAATGTGGTACATCACTTGTTTTTGTCATTGCTTCTTTAATGAACGTTGATTGGGGATCCAATCAAGAAGAAATTCTTGAAGATAAACAGGAGATCATCAAGTTGAGAAGCAGCAAGCCCACAGGGAAGAAGAAGAGCAGTCTGTGTGATCTTGAGGTGCCGATGGGATCAGGTCTCAGGCATCTAAGACCCAGAACAAAATCATACCAATGTGAATGGTGGGGTGGGAGTGGAGCTGCAGAGTGGAGACCCAAAGCCCATCTGTAGACAGTTGGACATCCCATCATAGGAGGTCACAGGAAGAGATGAGCCAGTCAGGGTGTGGTATAGCACTGATGGAATACACAACTTTCCTTTAGTTCTTTACTGCTTCTTTCTCCACTATCATGACCCGAAATCTAACTTACAAATCTGGCTAGACTAGTCCATGAACACTGATACAGATAAGATCATGCAACACAGGGAATCGAGGACAGATCAATATTGAGAGTAGTGCTAGAAGAGTAAGGGGAAATTGATGGTTAGAATGGGGGTTTGATCACAGTAATCTAGCTAGAACTCCAGAACACAACAGAACTCGCAACAGAAAAGTGGGTGAAGGGAGACATTGTTCAGTGTAAGACATGAAGAAAATCTAAACATTATCAAGGGTTCATGAGGGAGGGAGGATGGAGAGGAATGGAGAGGAAAAATGAGCTGATATCAAGTGTTCAACTAGAAAGTAAATTCTTTGAAAATGACGAAGGCAACAAATGTGCATATGTGTTTGACACAATGGATGGATGTATGAATTGGATTGTGATAAGTTGTATGAACCTTCAATAAAATAATGTTTTTTTAATTTTAGAAAAGAATAAATTAAGAATAAAAATAATTTTTTCCACTTATATTAATTTTTCCAGTTGTGAGAATTGGGGCTTTCTTATATGGAGTTGTAATCCATATGAAAGCTACAATGTTTAATCTTCATCACGCTACTTTTCAAGTCCTCTTCACCCTGAACATAAAAGGTTAGATTATTGGTGTATAGAAGATTATCAATAAGCCTTCCTCCAGTCCTATTGCCTTCCTCCATAATTAATGATATTCTTGATGTAGTCCGGCTTCTGAGAATATTTGCTCAGCATACAGATGTAAACATTGCAGTCAGAGTATACAACCCTGGGCAACACCACTTTTTATTTTAAAGCACACATTATTCTCTTGTTCAATTATAAAACTGCATCTTGATCTGTGGACCTATTTTAAATGCCTTCAATGAAGGGTTCTACAGTTCCCATTCTTTTCAATACTATTCATGGTCTATTATTATCAACATTGTCAAATTTGTGTGCATAGATAATAAAACAAAGTAAACATCTTTCTGATGTTCTGTGCTTTGAGCCAAGATCCATCTGATGGTGTCAATGATATTTCATGTGCCAGGTTCTCTTCGGAATTTCGGACAGCTCCCTGTCAATGTACCACTGCAATCTTTGATGTACTCAGCAAAATTGTATATCCATGTCATATTACTGCTATTGCTCATTAATTTCTGCATTCTATTATGCCATCTTTCTTTGGAATAGGTACAAATGTGGATCCCTTCAAGTGGGTTGGCCAAATAACTATTTTTCAAATTTCTTAGCAAAGGTAACCAAGTTGTTCCAGTACCTCATCAGCTTTTTGAAATGTTCTAATTGGGATTCTGCCGGTACCTAGAGCCTTGTTAATTGCCAAGGCCTTCAGTGAGGCTTAGACTTCTTCCTTAAATACTTTTGTTTTTGATCATGACCTCTTGAAAAGGTTGAAAGTTGACCTTTTTTTTTGGGGGGGGGAGATCATTACTGTATATCCTTCTTTAGGTGCTTTCTTTTTTGCTGAATATTTTGTTCACTGAATATCTTAATATTAAAAACCAAGGCTTGAATTTTCCTTTCAGTTCTATCAGTATGATATATGATGAACATGATTTTCATGATTTGTTTTCTAAAGCATTTTATCACTTACTGCAAAATCACTATTTCAAACTTCTCAATTGCTTCAAGCAAGAAAGATGAGGCTACTGTAATTTCTTTCCATGAAAATTTGTAGCTTGGAAACTTTTTACAGTGTCATTCTGAGTTGGGATGTATTTGGTGGTTTGGGGTTTTGCTTCTCCTAGAGTAAACAAACCCAAAAGCTAAGCACTTCATCATTTGCCCTATGTTTTTCCTGAGTCTAAAATAGTTCTGTGTTATTAGTAGATAGTCACTGAATATTTGTAACAAGAATGAGTGAAGTTTTTAATTAATCAATTAAGTCTGGAAGAAATTCACTGAAAAAAGACTAAGTATAAATTAGAGAGAAACCCATATGATAATATTATAATTATATCTGTAAACAAAATTCTCTGACTTTCAAGTAAGGCGGTAATTATTTTCAATTTGAGAATTAAAGGAGAATGCGTCACAAATGAGCTGATATTTGAGCTGTCTTGAGGAAGGAGTAATTTAATGTAAGAAAGCATCTTGACTACATTGAACATAAATCCATATGGGGAATGAGGCTGGAGTAACAGACTTGCCTTTAAATTTCACACAAAAAAGCACCTAGCCCTCAGCAAGCCACAGGAAGTATCTATGTGTGTGTTACATGTTGAGAGAATAAATGCTTTTTTCACAAAATGGTTCTGTAGAAACACTGGAAACTTTGTCAGTGCCCAATAGATATCAGCAGAAGTAAAGCCTTAATAACTCCAATTTATTATTTATTTGAATTTCATGAAAATGTTGTTTGGTCTACTTTGAGAATTGCACTCCTTAACTGATTCAAATTAGTCAGCATATAGTGGCATGCTTAAAAATAAAAAACATTGTGATGACATATGAATGTATTGAGCATAAAGATTTGGAAAAATATAAGGCTAGAAGAAAAGGAAGAAAACTGCTAAAATAGCTTTTCTTTCCATCAGGAGATCTGAATTCTACCATAGTGCCTCTTCATAATTAAATATGTTAACTATGTATGTACCCTGAATTCCTATGTATTTAGACAAAAATCACACAACTCTGTGCTTCTAATCTTAACAAGGAAATAAGGCATTATATACAAAGTGTTATTTACATGTAAGTAAGTATTAATAAACAATAAATAAAAAAAAAAAACTCTTCCATGGAGTTGATGTGATCTTGCAGTAACCATACAGGACAGGATAGAACTTCCGCTTTGAAGGACTGTAACTCTTGATGAAAGGAGAAATCCCAGGCTTTATCTCACCGAGCAACTGGTGGCTTTAAACAGTGGACCTGGTGGGTCACAGATGAATGAATAACCACTATAGCACCAGAGATCCAAGTAAACAAACAGTACACACTGCACAATAAATAGAAGGTAGGAAAAGTGTTCTTCTTAGAATCTACACAGATACAAGTTATATCCCTCCATCTATTTTTAACTAATCACTTGTGGAGGTCATGTACTTGATGTAAATTTCATGATTGGGATGTAGGGGTGGAGTCTAGCCTGTCTATCTGGAGATAGCCATTGAGGTCTCTGTGTGGGGTTAGCTTTCTCCTGAGAATTCTGGGAAGTCTCATGGTACTTCCCTCGTGGAGATGGGGGACCATTTCCCCCAGTTGTCCAGAGTCGCTCCACTGACAAGACATGATGGCAGCATCCAAGGAACTGGAAGAACTGGAGTAGAAGACACACAGCCTTACCCTGATGAAACCAGACCTCTGAAGCCACAGAGAGACTCCTGCCAGTGCTGAGATGTTTCTATCACCAATGGATACTGCTGATGGACCCTGAGCCCTGGAAATAAGGATTCATGAGCCGACCCCTGTCAGCACCAGGACTCTACACCCACTGACCTGTGACATTGTGAGTCAAAAGGAGACTTTACATACTGTTATCGGACATATGGGCTAATATCAGACTTAAGACTTTGAACTGGATTGGGTTGGGATGCTGCTTTCTCAATGTTCCATTTATCTTGTATATAAACTTTTCCTTCATATCCATATGCGTGCCTATGAGTTTGTTTCTCTAGTCTATCCAGACTAACACATCACTATACTTATGGTATGCATTAGACATTGCAATTATAAAGATAACGAACTTACTGCATGATCCTGAAATATCTAACTTCCAAATACAAAATATGTTCCACAGGTTTTAGATTGAACTTTAGAATTCATTGTAATAAAACATGTCTACAGAAACCTCTAAAGTGCTATGTATTGAATGGTTATAAAAATGAAACTGCACACCTTAAAGAAGAATTTGCTCAAAGTCTACCTCCAAGATGACTAATGAATAGAAAATTTAAAACATCATGTATACATGGCTATATAGTACACATATATACACATTTTCCCAAACATTCTGTACATTAAAGCAAAGTTATGAAAGTAGAATTATATATTGATAAGATGACAAAATAAAAAGTAACATTTACTGAGAACTTGACTTTATTTCATTTCTTTCTAGTATTAGGATGGTGACACAATGAAAAGAGGTTATAAGCATAAATGTATGGGCATATGAAATTATGAAAGCTTTAAGTGACTCTCAGTACTCCTCTACTGATTGTGGCTCATGAGTTCCAAACATCTATTGGTCTCACTGTCTCTATCGTGACTACAATCTCTGCACAGAACACGGACTCAGACTTGAATGGATGGATACTTGCAGCACTCTAGTGGCCAGTTTTTATAAGTGCAAAAGCCTTTAGTGGAATAAATCATGAAAGATGATGTGAGATTTATTTGAAAGGACAACTTATATTTATATAGTAACATGAAATTCATAACTATTATTCTTGGAAACTACATAATTGAATTTAAATTTATATTGACATGTGCTTATTTTCCACTGTTCTTAGAAACTCATGGTTCAATAGGCAGTACTTGTAACTGCAGAATGATTAATGAGATGTAGAAGTTTAAAGGATAAAGAGCTATAAGCCATAAAGGGTCCAGTTTTCAGAGATGTTATTCAGAGTAAGATAATATTGAGCTAATTCATAAAGGAAGGAGAATTAAGAAACTTGTATTCCTAGAGTGCAACCAGTTCTGGACTCATCACAAAACGTTTTATTTAGCTAACTTAGGTGAGCTAATTATCAAAGGGATTTATGTCCATTGGAGAAAACACCATCTGTGAAACACCTCAAACTATCAACTAAGGTTTTTATATATTTGTTTGTGTGTGTGTTTCTTTGTTTTCAGCACCTTGCTAGCAGATATGGAGCCACGGTGGTAAAAGGCTTATGCTCTAAACTGCAGTTGAATTGGTCCGCAATTCAGAACTACCAGCAGCTGCCCCAGGGAAAACAGTTCCAGGCTCAGAACCCCACAGGGGGGTCACTATGACACAGCATTGACCCAGTGACCGTGAACTTGGTTTTTGTTTTTGTTTTTGCTATAAGACAGAAGAATGGTGATTTCTTGTCATTGAATACACTGATAGTAAGAATTGATCAGAAAGAAGTGATGTTAAATCTGAACATTTTCAAAAGTGCAGTTTTATAGAAACCAATTTGGAAATAGAGACATTTAGATGAAAGTCCAACTGTAAAATGACTTGCTGGTGAACGTGGTTGCTGTTGCTATGTTTGAGTTCAGTTCAGGCCCATAGTGACCTTGTGTGTAACACAACAAGAACATTACACAGCCCTGGACCATCCCCACAACTGCTGTTATGTTTGAGCCCATCGCTGAAGCCACTACTCAACCCATCTTGCCAAGGAAAAAAGGTCTTCCTCTTTTTCCCTGCCCTTTTATCTTACAAAGCGTGATGTACTTTTCCAGGGAGTGGTCTCTCTGGCAATAATGTCAAAACTGTATGGAAGAAGTCTTGCCATCCATGTTTGTAAGGAATATTCTGAGTGTATTTCATGTAAGAAAGATTTATTTGTCCTTCTGACAGTGCACCATGCTTTCAGTATTGTTGGCCGACATCATAACTCAATATCATCTACCATTCTGTGATCATTTTTATTCATTGTACATTTACCAAATTTCATACATAGCTATCAACATGAAGGCTGTTATTAACTTGTAATTGTCTTTATTTTGCCAATATAAAGATAATTTTAGATAAGTGCAGTTTTAGTAAGTTCATAAATGGAAAAATTCCATTGCTGCCATTAGACAAAAATTGATATAGAATGTAACGGAATTTGAGTAAGTGAATTAATATTTACATATTATAAATTTATCAGAAATGTAAGAATTAAAATTTAAACTTTACTGTAAATAAGAAATTATTTAACCAGAGAAAGGGACTCAATAAAATAGCAATAGCAATAAAAGACAGTATTTACTTTTAAATAATAATGGTTTAGATCCACACAAAAAAAACTCAACTTAAAGAGAATAGGGGTTTTTTATTTAGCTTAAGCAATTTCTTCATTTGTGATGTTACACACACACATCAAGCATTAAAACAAATTCTAATGTTAGTACTGAAAGGGTTAAATAAAAAAATTCTTCATTTGACTTATGCAAACACAGCTCGGAGGAAATATACACTGAAAGGACCCTATCCTTAACACTTTCTGAGGTGTCATTTATGAAATGAAATATATAACAAAAATTTTTGCAAACAATTGCTGAAATTCAAATAAACATTAATGTAGTAAACATTCTAGAAGAATGCTATCCATTCACATTTAGTAAATCATAATTATTTTTGACAATATACATTTAAAACCTGTCTACACATGATCACACCAATATTGAGTAATCAGAATATGCTTTTAAATTGCTAAATTTTATTTCAGCACTCTTCGATATGTGGTATTACTGAATTCGGGTTAAACAGTTAACAGTAGACAGTTACTGTACTGAAAACTCAGAGGAGCAATTGTCCTGTGTGTCCTGGATGGCTTTGAGTTGGCATCAGCTGGAGGGGGGGAGAGTTTGGTTTTTCCCAGAGTAATTGAGTTAGATTCTCTTGATGGCAGTAGCTTGTGGATTTACTTAAAAGAAAGTGGGGGATAAAGATTTGGATTATTAAAGTGTTGTGGACAAGGAGTAACACAGGAAATGGAGGTGAATTACTTGTCAAAAGCAAGAGCTCACAAAAATCATAACTTTGATGGAAATTTAGTTGCTATATCCATTAATGCATATTAAATACCCAAAGTATTGAGATGTAATACTATTTGCATTTTTCATATTTATTGTCTTAAACTACATGAAATATATAATATATATAGATAATCAGTATTACTTTAAAGGTCTTAAATATACTTATTTTCCACTAATGCATTTTATCTTTATGTATGATGTGCATAATTGATTCTATAATGTGATGAGTTTCTGAGCACTTAGTAATCATTATTTACTCAATATTCCATATTCGATATGTTCCTTCATTTTATATGCTTTCAACTCGAGAGCTGAAAAATCAACTAATTAGTGTTGACAACATTCCTGAGGTCTGTGTACCACTTTCATTTATTTGATAAGGAAAGTAGGAAGTTCGTTAATTCCTTCTCCTGGTCTGACAAAGACACGAAGTACATGAAATATAAAAATAAAAATGACTTTCTAATTGAATTTTACAAAGGAGAATGCATAAGGCATTTATATAACTCTTATTTATGTTATCTTATGAATTTGTTTTTTTATACAATAGTCCTGAATGCAATGTAATAGAGAAAGTAATTGATTTCACAATCAGATGATACATGATTCAATTTTCATTAATAAAAAATAGACAGGTCTATATGAGAAAAAATACTATTTGGCAACACGTACCTTAATAATCAACCATTTGAGATCAAAAGGGCAGCTTTTACCGCAGGACTAAGTTCAGAAAGGTTAGAAGAGAAGGAGGTGGGAAAACAGGAAACACAGAGAGAAAAGTGGGAAAAGTATTGCTTCATTGTCGGCTTAGCGACTACTGAGAAGAAACAAAGTGTTTATAAACTGTTGAATGGAATGACTGATGTGCACTGTAAACCTTAATCTAATGAACGATAAAAGTTAAACAATAAATAGAATAACATTAACTAAATGGTTGCTGATATTATAATTAAATATAGAATGAATATAATTCTGATAGAGAAAAAAAGATACCTCACTGCTATCTAGTATCTAGTTAATGGCGACTTATAGTGACCTCATATAGAGGACAATGTAGAACTGCCCTTGTGAGTTCTTTGATACTGTAATTATTTTATAAAAATTATTTTATTTTATGTAATTATTTTATGAAAAGTAGAGAGCTCTGCTTTTATCCAGCTGAGTGGCTGATTTCAAACCACTGACCTTGCTATTAGCAGCCCGACATATAAAAACAAAGCCACCAAGTATAGATATAAAACAATAAAAGAAAGCTAGATTTAAGTAGAAATGCAAACTTGACATTTTAACCTCTGATTATCAGTTATACAACTAGAAAATGTTTCTATGGAAATGTATCTTACACCCATTTTAATTGGAGATGCGTTAAAATAAGACTCATTTCCACTGAGTAGATTTACACTCATATTGTGTCAAAGGTTAGTCATTGTACTTTGAGATATTTTGTGTGACATCCCTGCTTACTTTAAAAGAACTTGGCTGCACACTGGTTCCATAATTTCCAGAGGGCATTTAATTAAAAAAAATATTATAGTAAGTAAATCTCTCAACAACTCCCTGCCATCAACTCAATGCCCATTCATAAGGAGCTTATGGGCCAGGGTAGCACTGCCCCTGTGAGTTACTGAGACTGTAACACTTACTCCTCAAGAAACTGGTGGTTTTGAACTGCTAACCTTCTGACTAGCAACCCAATATGAAACCGTTACCCCACCAGGGCTCTTCCAGGTTGACCACAACCATGTTATATTTTGTTGTCTGAAGATAAGCTTTTACTTTGCAAATTTGATAATATAACTGACCCCAAGGTTTCCAACAGATATATGGACTATATTGGTCTCATGAAAAGAAAGGATATTTTGAGCTAGGACCCCACGAGAGTAAATCAAGATGCCCCAGAACCCTGGAATATGGCAGAGGTCACACATTGTAACTGGTCAGAATTGTCAGTAATAAAAGTTAGGCACTGAACTCACTTAAGTGTTACTAGGGTGATTTATGTGGGAATATATTGGAATTTAAAGTCTTTTGTAAGAAAACCCTTTTTCCCCCTTTCTCCTAAATTACATAAAATAAAGTTCTATGTGTCTTTGTCTTTTGTTTCTTCCCTGTCTTTCTTTTTACTTTCCTCTTGTCCCACCATCATGTTTGGCCTTTGTTCTAGTTCTGTAATTCCTACCTGTTACATTATCCTTGATTAAACTCTACTAGGCATCCTATGCCCTTCTTTCTGTTGATTTTAGTTCACTTGTTGTTTTTTGTTTCCTTGTCCCTGAGTTGCCTCACACACACACACACACACACACACACACACACACACTCAAAACCCTTCTCCACCTCTCCTTCTTCCATATCCCCCGCAGATACATTGGTCCAGTGTTTTCATTGCCAAATTTTTTATATCACCTACTTTATTGTATCTAGATAAACATACAGATACATTAATAAGTGCAAGAACCTGGCAAAGCAAAACAAAACTACAAAGGAAGTCAAGACATACAAAACAACAACAACAAAACAAATTGACACAAAGAAAGCCACTGAAAAAAATGGAAAAGTCTATAAATAATTCAAGGTCTATGTGATAGGTAACTTTGGTATTCCAATATGGCCAAAGAAGATTGGAAAGTTAGTTATGACAACATGGCCAATGAATATGTGAGACTGATTGAAGGGAAGAGATATAAATATCTCTGTGAACCCTGCCTTAATTCACGCCTTTGGATCAACAGGTCAGGAAAGGTGTCACTGTACTGAGTGGTGTGATTGATCTTGATTATCAAGAAGAAGTTAGACTGGTGCTACATAATAGAGGTAAAGAAGAATATGTCTGGAATCCAGGAGATCCCATAGACTGACTTTTAATGCTACCATGCCCTGTGATAAAAGTAAATGGTACAGTAACCTCATCATGAATGTCCACATAGTTGGGATTGGGCCCGACCTTGCAGACCAACCTATTGATTCCCTGGGATATGCTGGCATGTTGTATTCCTGTCTTGGAACATTGGGTTGAAGTTAGTTCTCTCCCTCTCTCTCTCCTTCTCCTATGGAGATATAAACAATACCCTCCCCTTGGGTGGGTTAGTGCCTGCTCCCCACTTACCCACGTCTTTTTTCCCTCTTTCTTGTACCTTTCTATTTAATTGGCTGCCATTTGCAGCCCTAGATTTGTTTTGGCCCCTGCCATCGTAGTTGGATCTCACCCCAGGAATGTATATATAAAGTAACCTTTTCCCTATGCTCCATTTTTTCTAAGCAGACCGCAGTGAACTTAGGTTGTTCTTGTCCTTTTATGCTTGGTTTAGTTCACTAGGCATGATTTCCTGCAGTTCTTCCCATGTAGCAATGTACTTCATGCTTTCATCGCTGCCTTTTAGAGATGATTAGTAGTCAATTATATGCCGTTTACCAGGTTTTTGATCAGTTCATCCGTTGATGGAAATTTGGGTGGTTTCCAACTCCTTGCTATTCTGAATTATTGCCCCTTTCCTGCTGGCTGCAACTGTGCTGACTTGTTTTGCCACCAATTAGGATTTTGTGACCATTCTTTGTTAATTGCATGGCCAAGTGATTGCATGGCCAAGATCCTTTGGACACCATTGTGATATCATGTCAATTTTCAAACTCATGGGGTGATTTATTTATCTTTATCCTGTTTAATTTATGCATCCTTAAAATTATATTTGAATTTGGGATCTCTTCTTCTCTTGTGAAGAACCGTACATAGTTGGAGTCATAAGAAAATAAATGTAGAACTAATAATGTTTTTAAAATATTTTAAAGGATTAATTTTATTCAACACTGTTTGCTAGTTACCTAACATTAAATTAATAAATAATATTATCATTGCTATTAAAATGTTATACCACTCTCCTACTTTAGTAGTTAGTAGGAGGTATTTCAAAGGCATCCACTAGGTAATCTGTTTATCTGTAAATCTTTTCAATTAAGAAATTTAAGAATCTATAGTCATTGGTTATAATAGTTGCCAAAAGGACTCCTGGTGGCATAGTAGATTATTCATGTGAACTACTAATCTCAGTTGCAAGTCACTAGACCCTTTGAAAGATCAAGAAGAGGCTCTCTGCTCCTGTAAGGATGCGAAGCACTGGAAGCTCACAGAGGTAGTTCAAGTCTGTACTACAGGATTGCTCTTAGTGCCAATAGCCACAATGGCAGTATACTTACAGCAGTTCCCATCAGAGCTTACATGTATGTTAGATATAAGGAAGAAAGTTTAATTTTCTAAAACGAATACAAGTTGAACCTTACATTTGACCTTTCTTCACTTGAGCTTATATTTTGAATCTTCTAGTAAATTGTGGTTTTGATAATGACTAAGCTGTCTTAAGGGAAATAATCTCTTTGCTGAAAAAATAATATATTTATTGTTCTTCCATAGGAATATAACACTTTATAGAATAGCTGTAACTGTAAGGCAAGATCTACTATAAAGGCTGATATCTTTATTATATATAAAATTAAAATTCTCTATAATTGCTTGCCCTTTTATTGGTTCATATCATTTCAGCTTTCATGATCATGTTTTAGAGAATAGGGAAACTTTACTTTTATTTATACAATCTCAGGCTTTTCAAGATGTTAAATATGAATGAGCATCTAACTGTTGCGCTTAACCATTTCCTACAACTTAATCCCTTAGGACTCTATTTGCTGTGCTAATATGTGCTTACCTGATAAGTTGAAAGTTCAAGTCCACACAGTGAAAGAAGGCCAGATGATCAATGCTTGAAAAAGATACGATTGATAACCTTGTGGTTCGAGGTTCTACTCTGACACTACGCATCACCAAGAAATGGAATGGGTGGATGGGGGCTGATTCAGCATCCATTATCTCACTGCATATAAATTTATATATAATCATATGAGAAACATCTTCCTCTCCATATTACTTGAGCACTATGAGAGTCATGATCACACTTCTGTTGTTCACCTTTGTATACCCAGCCAGCATTTAGGCCAGACTAAATGACTAAAGAAAATAGACACAGAGCTGCAAGCAGAAGTTTCAGAATTAAAGAGCCAGCACCAGGGTCTTGATAATGTGGGAAAATAATATCTAACTAGTTCGTATTTTTATGTCAAGATTAAAATACCAAGGGGGAAAATTCAAGTTGTTCTTGCCTTAGTTCCTTGTCCATTTACTGGGAGGAAGGAACATTGGCCCAAACAGCCAGCCACTGAGGCTGTGTGAAGGTACTGTCATCCCCTCTGAATTCCAGGAGCTGTTCCCAGAGCGCAGCAGATATGAGTACCATGAAAAGAACATTGAGATTTGTTCAGAACAGAAGATGACCAGACAGTGCTATACTTCTGATGGATTCAGGAAAAGAGGAATACCACAGAATTTGCAGAAAGTTACTAACTCTCTTTTAAGTTGATTTCTCCTTTCAAATATTCAATGGAAAATTAGTTCATTTTCTGTTAAGCAATATTTTGCAAGAACATGTTTTGGAAAGATGATCATGGTGTATATGCCAAATTGATGCACATTTGTTTTTGTTTTCTGTTCCTTTTTACTTGTTTGTTATTTTTTAACATTCTAATTGACCGCATTTTTATTTGTTTTCTTAGAATACTGCTCTGTGAAAACTAGCAACATGTCTATTTTGTTCATTTCTATATCCCACCATACACCTAGAACCTTTTGCAAAATAGGAATTTAACTTTTTAATAATAATAATAATTATAATGACAAAACAGAAGTACTAAAGATTCCTATGTATAGACCTTTCTAACCTTTCCTTCATAAAAATAAAGATAAGTTGTTTCAGGTTGACTTTAAAAAATAATAGTTTTATTAACATGTGTGTTAGTCCAGGTAGACTAGAGGAACAAATTCATTGACATGCATATGGATATAAAGGAATGGTTTATATACAAAAGGAATGGAACATTGGGAAAGCATCCCAACCCAGTCCAGTACAAAGTCATAAATCCTATATTAGCCTATAAGACTGATACCAGTCTTTAATGTCTCCTTCCGACTGAAGAATTCACAAGTCAGTGGGTGCAGAATCTCAGCGCTGGCAGGGGTCTCCTTGCTTCCAGGACTCAGGGTCCATCAACAGCATCCAAAGATGGCATTACAACTCAGTGCTGCCAGAGATTTGGAGGTGGCCTCTCCAGCGTCAGAGGTCTGGCTCCATCAGGGCAAAGCCATGTGGCTTCTCCTCTGGCTCCTTTGACGCTGCCATCTTCTCTTGTTCGTGATTCATCATCTCTGAGACTAACCTCCCCACAACCACAGAGATTGCTTCTCATCTTCACAAGGGAAATGTTGCAAGATTCGCAGACGTATCAGGAGAAAGCAATGCCTACAAAGAGGCCTCATTGGCTACTCAATGACTATCTCCAGATTAACAGGCTAGACTCCACCTCTACATCTCAATCATGAAATTAATATAAGCATGAAATTAACATAAGCATATGACCACCACAACATGTCTTACACAATTCAATATATTTATGCCCATGCACTTTTCAATTTGGTTGTTCAGTCTCCTGGAGAAGAGTTATACAATTATCATTGCTATTAACTCCCAATTCCCTTTCTCCCCACCTCTGTCCCATACCCTCATATAACCATTATACCTGTTACTATTTCTGGAGAGTCAGCTATCTTAATTTTCATCTACCAAACAATCTTATATGTACAAATAGGTACATGAATCTAACATGATTAATTAGGTAAAACAAATAAATAATAATAAGTGGAGGAACTATTGAGTAACTGGAGGAATAGTTATGTCGTTCATCGATGCTATACCTCATGCTAGATTAATCATCCAATCATATGTGACCCTTCTGAGAGAGACTGTCCAAATTATTTTGCAGATGAGATTTGGGTCTTTATTGCACCTATGTCCTTTCACATCACATTGGTTGCATATTTTTGAAGATCCGATAACTCTTCATGCTGACATTTCATGATCAGATAGTCTGATGTGCTTCTTTCATGTGGACTTTATTGCTTCGCTGACAGATGGCCACTTGTTTAACTGTAAGCCTCTAAGATTCCAGACACTATACCTTTTGATAGCCAGGCACCATCAGTTTCTTTACCACATTTACTTATATGCCCATTTTATCTTCAGTGATCCTGTCAGTAAAGTGAGTATCATATAATGATGCCACATTGTTAGAAAAAACCATTCTTGTTTTGAGGCAAGATTTGGGTAGAATCCCAAAGTCCATCTGCTTGTGTGTGTGTGTGTGTGTGTATGTATGTATAAACAAATATTGAATACTGGAATTCTCAAAAAGGACTACCTATGTCATTTTTTGAATTACAGTCCACCTAAGACTTTCAGAAATTATCTTAGAAATATAAAATAAATTTCTGATTATCATATGCTTTCTTATCCTTATTTTAAGGCAGAAAAGGGGATCTTCATGCACTGGTTTGGCAGTTTTAGGTTTTACAGTAAAATTATAAAATATGAAGACTAGACTTTGACACTAATTCACTTAGTACAGTGTTATTTTTTTGAAATAAATCTTCCTGGCAAATTGTGTCAGATAGGCATATTTCCTCATCTATTGAATTTCATTGTTGACATCTCAATTAAGTGATATTTTTCATTCTTCCAAAAGTTCAATTTCTTCTCAGTTGCACTCTCCTTAGGACTAAGGTATTCAGACAAACTCTAACTAATATCTTAATTTCATATTCCTATAACTATAGAATACAGTTTCTTCAAAACAAATAAAGACCCTCACTCAATTTTCTTGATGTGCTGCTTTACAACCTTACAGGCATTTCTTCCCTAAGGAATTTCTTAACTGTACTGTGTCTTAAAGCAGAAGCAGCTCTGTTCAACCTTAGTGCTATTAAATAAACAACAATAGCAGAAAGCATACAGTCCTGATCTAAAATTCTAGCTCTGATTCATCATAGGTGTGTGCCCTCAAGAAAATATGATGTTTTTAGCATACTTATGCAAAAAAAGTTTAGGAATATATATATATAAATGATGTTAGATAATGCAGGAATGTACTAGAAAATGGCCAGGAGATGGACTGACTCATGATAAACATTTGAATGTGGCTAGTTTCCTCTTTTGCATCTAAAGACTTGGCTCCACCTTTCCTGGTCCAATGCCCATATCAATAACTGTTGAATAGATTTCAACTCATGATAATTTCATATGCATCAAAATAGAAACTTGCTTCATGGGGGTTTCAATTGCTGATAATTTGTAAGCAAATCACAAAATGTCTCTTCCCAGATGCCTTTATTTGGTTTTGAATTGTCAAATTTTCTCTTTTCAGTTAAAGTAGGGACAGTGACTCCTTTTGACCCCAAATTCTCTAAAGCCCTAAGGTTGTGTATGAGCGGGCTCTGAGATCTGCCCGATCTGCATGTGTCTACACAAAAGTCCCGGGGAGAAGTCTAGTGCGAATCTGCGTCTGCTGCAGGGAAGGCTTGATGTGACTTAGCAGTACGCTTTGCTGTCACTCCTCTAAAAGGGCTCAGACTCGACGTTGCTTTTGCTGTTAGGTGCCACTGCATCAGCCTGTGCCTGGAGGCAATAGTATTGTCATTGTGTTTTTTGTAACTTCAATGGAAGATCAAAAAATAAGAACTGGTACCATAGGTAATTTTATCAGCCCATAAATAGCTAATAAAGTTTCTAACACATATTTAATCTTAACACATGCATATAAGAATAAGATAATTAAGAATTTTTCTGTTAATAATAAAACAATCTAGAAATAGCTGACCAAATCTCTCTTCTAAGAATCTACCAATAAACACTGATATCCCAAAATGACTTTTTATGCCCTGCATTCATTCATTAATCCAATACTACTAGTTCCTGGTTGAATGATTCCTGTTGTTCAATAAGCTATACCAATCATACAAGGTAAATACAGCACTCTAATATGTGATGTACAAATGATGCTTTCCTTTTCCTCAAATGTAGACAGATTATGAAAATTCTAACATTGCCTTTATATAAATATGTAGTAATTTATATATATATATATATATATATATATTACTCATTTTGTGGCTGTCGACAAATTTTCAAGGAACAAAATCTTGCTATCTAGTTTTAATCTGAACTGAGTAAGGGATCGATTTATATTTGAACCATGGACAGAAGTATAAAAATCAGAAAAAAAAACAAGTGGCCTTCTAGCAAAGAAATAATAAAGCCCACATGGAAGAAGCACACCAGCCTGTATGATCATGAAAGGTTGATGAGCTCAGGTATCAGGCCCAAAGACAGAAAGCATATAATCACAATGTCAGTGAGGGGGAGAGTGTGGAGTGGAGACCCAGAGCCAATCTGTAAGCAATTGACCATTGCCTTATAGAAGACTTGGAGAGAGAAGACAGGCCAGTAAGGGTGCAGTGGAGCACTGATGAAACATACAAACAAACATTCTTTAATGTTTTCTGTCCCTCACTATCATGACACTAATTTTCCCTTGCAAATCTGTCTGGACTATAGCATGTACATGGGTACAGATAAGAGCTCGAAACACAGGGAAGATAGGACAGATAAACCTCTCGGGACCAATATTAAGGCTAGCCATACCAGGAAAGTAGGGGGCAGGTGGGAGAAGAAAGGAGGAACTGATCACAGTGACCTATCTATAACCCCCTCTCAGGGGAATGGACAAGAGACAAAGGGGTGGGGAGAATTATCGGACAGTTCAAGATATGAAAAACAATAATTTGTAAATTATAAAGGGTCCATGAGGAAGGGGGCAGGGAGGGGGAAAGTGAGGAGCTGATGCCAAAGGCTCAAGTAGAAATCAAGTAGAAAGGCTCAAGTAGTAAAATCCTTTGAAAATGATGAAGGCAACATATGTACAAAAATATTTGAGACAATGGATGTATGCATGGACTGTGATAAGAGTTTTGGGATCCCCCAATAAAATGAAAAACAAAACAAACCCACTCCAAAATAGCAGAATGTCAGGTTACAGAAATAAACATAGAACAAAGTTTAGAAACTCAACTCAGAGGATAAGGTTGAAGGGAGAATGTCTTTGCAAATTTTATTTTATTAAAAACCATTCTATTTGATACTGTACTGCTCTTATCACAAGCCCTACATTAATTGTATCAAGCATATTTGTACCTATATTGTCATCAGTATTTTCTAAACATTTACTTTCTATTACGCCCTTGATATCAGCCCTTTATCTTTCATTCCTCCCTTCTCCCACCCTTGTGAACCCTTGATAAATTATGAATAATTATTATTTTTATATCTAGCACTGACCACTGTTTAACTTCCTCATCATTTTCTGTTGGCCAGCCCTCCCTGGGCGGTGGGTGGTTACGTGTTGATCATTGCAAAGGTTTTCCTTTCCTCCCCTCCTTTCCCCACTTACCCACTACCCTCCTGGTATCATGACTTCCATTTCTGTTCCTAGACTCAGTGTGCTGTGAGTCCTCATCTCTTATCTGTACCTGTGCATGTGCTCCCATTTAGCGCACAGTGAAAGGCAGGACTAGGGTCATGATAATGGGGGCTTAGGAAGCCTCAATGAACCAGAGGAATATTGTGTGTGGCTAACCACCCTTCCTTGTGAAGCCTCTGTGAGAGGATGTCTCTTCTACAGATAGGTTTGGGACCTCTGAACCGTCCCCCAAATTCTTAATTCTATCATTTTTTGTTTGTCTCTTTGTTTGCAAATATTTTAAGACATGCAAAAATTAAACATTATATAGGAAGAATAAAACATTCTGTGTGGCAGAAGCAACGTGTTGAAGAAGCATGTGGCGTTCAGTGTGGCTGGAGAGTAAAGTTGACTGGTGAGTCAGATCTATTTGGATTTTGGACAAAGTTAAAATGAAGACATGAAAAATTTTGTGTAGAGAAGACTTATGAAGTCTATATTTTAGATAAATGTCTCTATAGAGAATGAAGTGGCATGAATTAGACATTATGTGCAAGGAAAGTACTTAAAAGATTAAAAATGATGAACTACAGTAGTAGAAGAGAAGATGAAGCTGGTGAGAAGCATTAGAGTGATATTAAGAAGCAATTATCTGGAGATGAATTGTATGAATTGAAGAGGAGAAGTAGTGTATTTTCCTTAAAGACAAGATGAAATGAAAGAATACAATATCACATATAATAACTTTGTTAATGAAATCTTGGTCTTGAAGGAGTTCACAGTTAATGAATTTGATTTACCCCTTTCATTTTGAATCAGAGACAAAAACCAGAACTGTCTTTTGAAAATGAATATTTTGAGAGCTTTAAAAAGGTTGAAGAAAAGGGCAAAGCATCATGGAGCTCATTGAAAAGAAAGGAAGATAAAACTAACCAAGCAAAATACAAATGGGTTTTTAAAGACCACTGAAGATTCAACTGAAGTTCATATCTCTATATTTGGAAAGATATTAGTCTGGATGTTGTTACCTGGTGGGTTCTGACTCAGAGTCACTGAGGTACAAAAGAATGATACACCACGGTCTTGTGCCCAACTTACAATTGTTGCTAGGTTTGAGCCCATTATTTCAGCAACTGTGTCTAGTAATCGTATCAAGAGCCTCTCTCTTTTTCAATGTAACGTTTCTTGTGCCTCTTCAATCTTTTGATACCACATAAATTCTTTTGTTCCTTCACAAGTAACTCCTGGGAGTGCTACAGGTTGACTTTCCTGAATTTAACTCTAAATGCGACCCCTCACTTGTCAGTTTGTTGGACCACAGACACGTTCATGCTGCTGTACATGAGATGAACGAGGTCTCGGCATCCCCGTAAACATATTTCTTGGGGACTGATATCTCCTACCACAATGTCTGAAGTAACCAAGGTACATGAAAGAAAGGCATGCCATCCTTGTTACTAAGGAGTATTCTAACTGCACTTCTTCCAACAGACATTTGCTCATTCTTTTGGCAATTCATGTCGCTTTTGACATGCTTCTCTAGCGTCATAATTCAAATGCATTTATCATTGATTGGCAATCCATTCTAAAGGCTGTGATCATTGATCTTCATCAGCAAGCGCTTCAAATCTTCATTTTCAGGAATCAGTGTTGTATCATCTGCATAGCCTGGTTTTATAAGCCTCCCTGTAATTCTGGAAGCACTTTCTTCTTCACAAAATCCAACTTTTCTCATTATTTTCCAGTATATGGGTTGAATATGTATGATTGGACTTGATTGGAAAATACAACCCAGTTGCATACCTTTCCTGATTCTAAATTATGCAGTGTTACTTTATTCTATTTGGGCAGTTACCTCTCGATCTAAATTCAAGTTCCCATAGGTGTAATGAAGTGCTATGGAATTCTCATTATTTTCTTAAATATTTATAGTTTTTTTGATTCACAGAGTCCAATGCCTTGGCATAGTCAATAAAACATAAGTAAAAACCTTTTGTTATTCTTGGGTTGGAGCCAATGATATGACTTGTTCCACATTCTCTTCTGATTCTGGTCTGAACATCTGGCAACTCTTTGTCAATGTACTAATGCAAGCATGGTTGGATGATCTTCAAAAATTTATATGCAAATGATATTCATTATAGTGTTCTATAATTAGAGCGTTCTATTAGGTAATCTTTCTTTATAATGGGCACAAATATGGATCTCTTCCAGTCAGTCAACCAAGTCTTCCAAATTTTCTGGCAAAATTGAGTGAGTGTTTTGAATGCTTCATCAACTGTTTGCAATTGACATTCCAAACAAAATTCCACTCCCTGAAGGCTTTTCTTTAGCTAATGTTTACAAGGCAGCTTGAAATTCTTCCCTAAGTACCATATATTTTTGCTCAATTGCTACTTCAAGAAATTGCTAAATGTTAACTAGTTATTTTTGGTACAATTAGTTTTCTGTTTTTGTCCATCTTCTTTTGATGCTTCATATATCATTTAATATTTTAGCCATAGACTTTTTCAATATTTCAACTCCAAACTTGTGGGGTTTAACTTTTTGTTTTTTCTTTTCTTTCTAATATATCTTCTTTTTTGTTTTTCTAACTCTATTAATAGTATTTGAATTTATCACCTCAAGTGTCCCTTTGATTATTTTGCATTCAGTTCTTTCACTTCATTATTTCTGCCACTTGTGATAGCTACATTATAATTAAAAGCAAACTTCAGAATCTCTTCTCACATCAGCGTTGATCTTTTCTTTCTTCCCCTTTTAATGATCCTTTCTTTCCTCATGTATGCCATTTTGATTCTCCCTAGGTCATCATGTCTTCTGTCATTCGAGTTCAATGCAGCTAACATGTTCTTGAGATGCTTTAGAAATCCAGGCAGATAGACTTGAGGTTCTATTTTGGCTCCTGAGCACTTGTTTTAATTTTTCTCACCTTCAACCTAGGCTTACATAGGAGCAATTGGTGGTCTGTTCTGTAGTTTAACAACAAAGAAAGAAGCTTCTCCATTGTCTCTTTCCATGGATATATTTGATTTAATTTTGGGTATTCCATCAGAAGAAGTCTATGTGTATAGTCTCCATTTGTGTTAGTGAAAAAGGTACTTGTGATGAAGAAGTTTTGGCCTTGCAAATTCTGTCACGGGATCTTAAACTTCATTTTTATCACCAAGACTATATCAACTTCTGATTTGTTTAGAGCTTTTGCATTTCAATCACCAACAATTGTCAATTCATCTTGATTGCATGGTTAATCAATTTCTGACTGAAGACATTTGTAGGATTCTTCAATTTATAAATTATTATCTTTAGCTATTTGTGCACAAAAATCATTTTGCTGATTGGATTTCCTTAAAGGTGATATAATCTTAGATATATTCTTTTTTTCTTAGGTATATTATTAATCTAAGATATAATCTTATCACAGACAGTATTACACTGCATAATAAGCATTAATTTTCTGATTTAAAATGCTCAATACTAGTCCCTTTTTGTTCACTAACTCCCTAGGATATCAATCTTTATGTGTTCAACTTCATTTTTAAAAACTCTCAAATTTCCTACATTCAGACACTGTACATTCCAAGTTCTGATTATTTATTAATGTTTGCAGCTGTTTCTTCTCCATTTGGGTCTTTTGTCATTAGCAACTTAAAACACTGAAGCTTTACTCCCCACACACTTTATTCCACCCATATCATTACGCTGACTAAGAAAGTAGCACTTTTTAGTGTATTTGAGGGTCTTGTAACCTAAAGGGCTCAACTTCTAAACCGCTCTCTCACAGTGCCTTGCCTCTGTTCATGAGATTTTCTGATTTTACAATGTTTCAATATTATCCATAATATGTTCAGTGGCTAATTCATCTGAAATGGTTGACCAATTCCTTCTTCGTAGTTTGTTCTTAATCTGGAAGTTTGTCTGAAACCTTTACACTCTGGGTGACTCAACTGGCATGTGAAATACCAGTGACATACCTTCCAATCCTTGTGCAGGAACACACAAGCCATCATTGTATGAATACTGAAAGACAAATAAGTGGTGAATTAATCTTTATATTTATACAATTTTCTCCCCTAACCCATACCCTCTAAAATTACTATTTTAATGAACAAGGTGATTATACGATACATCAGAAAGTTGTTTTTGTTTTGCTTTGCTTCATTTTTAGGTAAGTGAGGCAAGGTGAGTACATGAGGCAGGTGGGACTTGTGACACCATGAGGAATGGCATAAATGATCAAGACCATAAGAAGAAGCCATGGTGTGGGGTCTGGTTACCAGGTCTGGTTACAATCTGCAAGGTCAGCAGTTCCAAACCATCATCTGCTGCACAGGAGAAAGCAGGCCTTTCCACTCCCATAAACCGTTGCAGTCTCAGAAACCCACAGGGGCAGTGCTGCTATTTCCTATCTGTCAGAATCAACTAGATAGCAGTGACATTTGCGTTTGTTTGTTTGTTTGTTTGTTACTACTAAGGACAGCCAGCAAGAAAGTCAGAGAGGGTAACCTGGAAGAAAATAAAGAGCTTATGTAGGGCGCCAAGTTCACTGTTGCGAAGTCACTCTCAAATGGCAGAAACCCTGTAGCATAGGGTAAAACGACCCCTTTGAGCATTTATTTCTCCAGTGGAGGGCTGGGGGTTTCGCATAGCTGCCTTTCGTGTGAGTTGCCTAATGCTTAACCACTATGGTATTAAGGGTCCTACATACAGAACTAGATCATATCAAAGATAAGAGAAGGAATAGGGGTCATATAGGACAGAGAAAATGGAAGAAGTGGTGATTAGAATGGAAAATATGTAGTATATTCCTCTAAGCATAGTGTCATGTGAAGCTTAAGAAAAACCAAAGATATGGCACATCTTTAATTTGTAAGAAAATATTGAAAGAATTGCAAAGATTAAGACAGTGAAGTGAGACTCATATGCACTAAATTGATCTAAGAAGTCTTAATGGGTAAAAGGGAACCTGAGATAAATAAAGAGATCTAAATGTATTTGAAAACAACAAAACAAAACAAAGACTATCTCCTTCTTCCCTCTCCCCATAGAACAGGATCACCCAAAAAGAGTGGTGACACAACTCATTTAATGAAGTAGAAGTTTCAATAAAAACTCAAGGAAATTAAAAGTTAAATAAAAGAAATCTAAAAAATGATTAGAAAAAAATGAAACAGGAAATATTGTTAAAAAGCAGAATTCAAGGGTCTGACTTCCAAGACATGGAAATTTTCAAGAGAATTTCAGCATCCCATCACAACTTAGTTCATTTTTTGTTTGTCTGTTTGATTATATATTCTTAATGTGACTATGCGTCGGCTAAACCCATGGAAATTGGTGGTAAGTGTCCTTGGTTGGTGTAAGTGGATTCTGCTTCACCAACCTCCCACAGCTTGGGCATTCAAACTCACCCCACAATGCCTGGGAAGACAATAATCAGATTCTGTAAATAACATTGTCAAGCAAACCCTCTGGAACAGTTCACTTGTCATTTATGGGGTCAACATGGCTTATAAGTGACTCCACAAGAACAGACTTAGGAAATTGCTACATAGAATTGCAACAAAAAACCCTGTTAATTGTTTAATCACTTCAGCAGGCATATAATTAAAACTGAAGAACAAGGTTCTGAAGGTATTTTAGTGCTGAAGGTATTTTAGCAAACCAAGGGTCCAGGAATCGATAGAATGCCCAATGAGATGTTTCAACAAATGCATACCATGCTGGAAGTGCTTCACCATCTCTGTGAAGGTGTTTTTGAGAGCCTTTCAAGCAAAATGGGTTTAAGAGAGGAAGAGCAATATTTAAAGATCTAGTAGAGAAAACATAAATGATCAAGAGGAAAGCTGTAGAGAGAGGTATAAGAAGTGCCAGAAGTGCCTTTATCTTTTGTGTTTAAAATCAGCTAATTACTGGAGACTGATGGAGGCCAATTTCAGTGAATAGTATGATTTCAGTGAATTGAGGGGATGGAAAAGTAAAAACATTGAGTATGGAAAATACTTTCGGGAAATTAAGTGGATAAAGAAAATAGTAATTAGAGAGCAGAAATAATGTTGTAATGAGTTGGTGGTTAGGGAATGTGCTTTCTATCTAAGGTACAGGTAATAAGGTTGCGTAATATCAATGGGGAGAAGTTAAAAAAGCATAAGAGGATTGTCTACATCTTATTATCATAACACAAAGGTAATTTAATGATGCAATACTCTTCTATTACAGAGGTGTCCTTTCCCCTCTTTCTTCTAATACCACTGAGCAGGTAAATGGAGAAGTGAAGCCAATGAAAGTCTTGTCATTTGTTTTATTTGTTTGTGTTTTGAGAAGAGGATTATCTGTGTCTATCAAATACTGATGAGACAAAATGAGTTGACATTTTAGTTCTGGAAAGTGGAATATAAGCAATAGAAAAGAATCAGAAAGAAAGAATGGGGCAAGTAGAGATCTGGTTCAGGCACAATCATAGGCATCTGCAGATATTTAATCTATAGGACATATTTTCAAACAATGTGAGACTAAAATATGTTAGAATTCTATTTAGAAGTAGGCAATGTCATTCTTATACTTTGAAAAGAAAGTAAATATTTGACCTCTTAGTGATGGCTATCTAAATTTATAAACAGTACATTATTGGCATTCATTAAGTTTATTAATTCACATATTTTTTCCCATCCTAAATCCCCATCATGTTTTAAGTTAGACAGTCTGTGAGGGAAATGTTAATTGACTGTTCCTATTCTTAGCATTAATTCTTAATTATGAGCAAATTTCACAGCACTTTTATGTATGCACAATGTTTACTTTATTGATGTGAATTTTTCACTTCACCTGAAACATACACATGATTATATCTCAAATCAAGAAGAACAAAATAAAAACTCATCAATGAAATTTAAATTTAATACCGTGTTCTTTATCACTTAATAATGATCAATAGAGCCTTGTTTCTTTATAAAGAATTTTGATTCAATAAGAAATGATTTTCAAACAATCAGACTTCCCAAGAAGAAATTCCTCACACACATATCCCAAATGTGTGAAACTTCTGCCCTGAGAGGTGTTTAAACACCCAAGGGAAGATCCAGGTGGGGTAGAAAGGTTTTCTTCGTCTGGTTTTGGTATATCTTTGGTGTGTGAGTTGAATATAGCTGCTTCCTTTCATGGGACTTCAGTCTCTTCATTATTGATTGATTGATTATGAAACAGTTTATTTTGAAAACTGTAAAAGAATATATGAGCAATCAACATTGTTTATCTAGTTTTTTTCTATATATTTTGTTACGATGTTAAGCAACACTTTAACCAATATTTCTAGCTTTCTGTACCATCTATATTTCTAAACAGATGACGTCAGTTAATGTATAGTTGCAATTAAGTTCTCATCTAAAATTTTCCATTGTCTGAAAATGGAGGCAAGTGGGATTCTCAGAGTTACCAGGATCTAAGTTGGGGTTATTTCTCCAAACTTGTTTTTTTTGTTATTATTGTTCAGGATTGAGAAATGGCAAGTACCAGAATTTCTGTTTCTCAGAGCAAATTTCACATTGCTGGGAATGGAAGTGTCCCTGAAGTCACTTCCTTTTACATGTGAGAGCATAGACAAACAGTAATGTGATCATGTGCTCTAATTATAATAATCATTACTTTTATTTTATTTTTTACTGGTTTTATATATCTCTACCATTTTTTAATTAAAAATCATTTTATTGGGGGCTCGTACATCATTTTTCACAATACATAAATAAACAGGCTGAGCCCTAGTGGCATAGTGGTTGTGTGCGGGACGGTGGACCACTGGGATGGAGGTTCAATTCCAGCTGCATGGAGCAAAGGCTGGGCCTCCTACTCCCACCACCTGAGGGCGGTGATGCCCCAAAAAACAAAAAATAAAAATAAAAATAAATTTAAATAAACAAACTGTGCCAAGCACCTTCACATGTTCGTTGCTGTCATCATTCTCCAATCATCCGCCTTTCCCCTTGAGCCCTTTATTTGGCTTTTCCATCCTTTCGCCTCTTACCCCGCTCTTCTTTCCCCACCAACCCTCAATACTTGATAAATTATTATTGTTCTGTCATATCTTACACTGCCTGACCTCTCCCCGAACCCACTCCTTTGACTCCCATCCTTCTAATGGGATTTTATGTGTATATCCTTGCAGTTGGTTCTGTCTCTCCACCCCACCTTCTCTCCATCCATCCAGCAGCTCCAATCTCACCACTGGTCTGAAGGTGCTCATTCATCCTGGTTTCCCCATATTTCCAATTCCCCTTTCTACTAGTGTATCTTCTCCAGTCCATCTGGACTTATAAAGTAGAGCTGAGACCGTGATGGTTGTGGGGAGGAAGGCTTCAGGAACTAGAGGAAACTTGTATGCATCATCACTGCCCAGCTGCCTCCTGCCTGGTCTGCCTCCTCCCCATGACTCCCCTGTAAAGGGGTGACCAATTACCCACCAGTGGACCTTTGGTCCCCACCCTGCTCTCCCCCTCATTCATAATGATGTGATTCTTGTTCTTTGATGCTCAAGACCTGCTCTCTTTGGCCCCTCTTGTTCACACAGGCTGGTGTGCTTCTTCCATGTGGAGTTTGCTTTTTCTGTGCTGAACAGCAGCTCGTTTATCTTCAAGTCTTTGAGACTCCAGATTCAATCATTTGGTAGCTGGGCAACATCGTTTCTACTACTCTGTTTGCCTCTGTATCCATTTGTCTTCAGCAATCGTATCAGGAGTCAATTGGTCCATTGATTTTGATTTTTGTTCTTTGATGCCTGATACCTGATTGTTTCAGCACCTCACGATCACACAGGCAAGTGAGTTTCTTTTATGGTGGGTTTTGTTGCTCCTGAGTTAGATGACTGTTTATGCTCAAGCCTTTAAGACCCCAGATGCTATATCTTTTAATAGCTGGGCACCATCAGCTTTCTTCACCATTCTTGCTCATGCACTCACATGTCCTCAGTTGGCACCTTGGGGATGTGTGCACACAGTGATATGTGTCCCCTCCCCCCCCCACTCCCTGCCCTGTTTGATGTCTGTTGCCTAGACCTTTCACCACCTTGTTGCCATGCTGGCTGTTGTGCTTCTTTTGTGTGGGTGTGGTCTCTTCTCAAGTAAATGGTCTATTGTTTATCTTCCAGCTTTCAAGACTCCAGAGGAAATATCTTTTGATAGCTGGGTACCAGCAGCTTTCTTCACCGCATTTGTTTATGCACCCACCCATTTTACTTCAGTGATGGCGATAGGCCAGTGAGCCTCGTAGAATATCAAATTCATAGAACAAAATGTTCTTGCATTGAGGGAGCACCTAGGTGAGGGCCCAAGGTCCACTTGCTACCCTATTATTTGACCTATAGATATGTTCTTAAATTTATTCCCTCCTTATAATTGATAATTGCATTTGTGCATGGCCATATCTATGTTTCGACCTCTGCAAGTGACCTTTGCCTTCTAGCTCTTTCCTCTATTTCCTTCCATCTTCTTCCTGTCCCACTATCATGCTCCACCTTCATTGGCACTTCAGTGCTTCCTCACAGATTCACTGTCCTTGCTTAATCCTTACCAGACCTCCTACACCCTACTTTCCATAGGTTCCGGATCATTGGTTTCTCCCCCGTGGCAGCGCTCCCCCCACCTCCATCCACAAGCCTGTCCATGCCTCCTTCTCCTCCCCTCTCTCGTGCCCAATAATCATTACTTTTAAAGCATACCACAATGTCTAATTATCTGAATCTCATAGTGTAATTCTTAATTAGGAATACACAAATTTTGAAGATTTGTGCATTAAAGTTAAAAGAAATATATCCTAAATTATACACATTTTTATCTACACCTCTTTCCATATTAGATGCAAAACTTATTAAAAACTCATTTAAAAATGAGTTGAAAGATCTTAGCCATATGAAAAAGCCTAGTTTATTTATTGGCATTAAGTAGAGTGAGCCCTGGTGGCCCCGTGGTTGTCCATTGGCTGTGATTCTCAAGAGAAGCACTTCAAAATCAGCAGCAGCTCCATGGAAGAAAGGCATCCTTTCTGCTCCAATAAACAGTTGCAGAGGAAATGTATCATCCTGCAGGGCCATTATAAGTCAATATTGACTAAATGGCACTGTTTTGAAAATTAAAGAATCATATCATTCTTCAAAAGAAGATGGCCATGTCAGTCTAACACATTTTGGAGTTTTGGGTCACATTGTAGAACAGTTTCAAAATGAAGCTTGCAATTACATTTAAATCCTTTCAATGAAGTATCAATTGTCTCACCATTTCTCTTAGCTCAAGAATTTTTCTAAGGTGTTCATAGACAGTTTGGCTATTAAAATCACTGAAACTCAAAATTGACAGTATGAATTTTTGTCTAGATAAGTTCAGAAACAGTGCCAATTATCTGTAATGTAACTATTCATGGGTCATACATAGTTATAAACTATTAAAAAATATTATATTTGGAATAGTCAATGGGTGAGGCATATATTTATTTTAATGACAAAATTACTTTTTTAATTGATTTTGATAGGAGGGTGGAAAGTCCTTTGCTGCAATGCAAATGTTAACTTTGTAAAATAGCAAATTCTCATATGCTTAGAAGGATTAGAATAAATTTAGAATTATGAAACTTTTATCAAGGAATATTTTTCCATATTTCAAATATTTAAATTTATGTTATAAAATATTATTTTTGAAATTAGTTATCCAAATTTTTTTCCTCTTTTTGTGTTGATGTCATGGAAACTGTGTATATTTTACATTTTTGAGCAGCATACAATCATACATCCAATTAGTATCATTTCGTAATTTACAATAACTTTTTCTTTCAATGTAACCTATCTTTAATTTTAATTTACTATCTATCCTTAATTTTCATAACATTCAGATCAGAGATTGTTGAAGCTAAGAAAAACTATTATAGATAATAGCTGAAGAATACAACTATAAAACTATTTAAGCCTATTTCTGCGGTTTGAAGGCAATTCTACACTGATATTTTCTTTTAACCTATAAAAGTAGACACTTTTTTGGCTTTCTGTTGTATTTAAAAGCATGATTAAAATAGGTCATGGGTATACAATCACTTCTACCACTTCGTATTATGCATAATTAGGACATTATTTTCTATCTAAATGTATACTTTGATACTAAACAGTTCTTGTCTTCATCCTGTTTATGAATAAAACAAAAAAAAGTACAAAATTGAAACTGGGCTATGGCAGTCAATAAAAATTTGAAATCTTTAACTGGTTCATTTCCTCCCTGTTAAAGTACAGTGTAGTAACAATGAAATATGTGTCTTTCCTTTAGTTCTCAAATGCTTCATCGCACCCACTATCATCCTTTTGGTTCTACAAGACAAGCTTGACTAGAACAGGGGATGTACACTGGAGGCAAAAACACAGCAAACTTAGGATAAATATTCCCTCAAGATAAGTGATGGGAATGGGATAAATATTCCCTCAAGATAAGTGAGATTGGGAGGGTGGAGAGATGGTGGAGTAGAAAAGGGAAACTAATTTCAGGGATCTACATATAACCTTCTCTCTGGGGCATGACCAACAGGGAAGTGAGTGAAGGGACACATTGAACAGTATACGATAGCAATTTGTAAATTACTAAAGGTTCATGGGGGGTAGGAGGGAAGGGAAATATGGGGAGCTGGAACTAGGGCCCTAAGTGGAGGGAGGATATTTTGAGAGTGATGATGGCAAAAAGTGTGGAAATGAGATCTGCATATAATTGATGCACGTATGGATCGTGAGGGGAGGTGTGTGAGTACCCAATAAAACGATTCATTTAAAAAAAGGGGGGTTGAGGGGATAGTTTTTTTTTAAGAGGAGCTTATACTAAGGACTCAAGTGGAAAATGTTTGGAAATGTATGTGGCAACATGTGTGCAAATGTGCTTGATACAGATGATGTACTGAATGTTATAAGAGCTGTAAGAGCCCCCAATAAAATTATTTTTTTAAAAATTTGAAATCTTTTAAAATGAAAGCACAGATTTCAATCCAGTTCACAATGAAAAGGGCCTCGTGAGCTTTGAAAGAGTCATTTCATATTAGTTAAGAGACAAAAGCATTATGGGAAGACTCTTGAATATGTAAATTAACCAGTATTAATTAGCTCCAGCAGCCATATATTTTAAGTTTAAGTGTTAGAACTTAGCTAAGGCAATAAGACCAAATCAGGTCTCAGTAATTTACATTTTTATAGTTCCTAAAGCAATCTAGGATTGACTGTTATTACCAAAAGAGGACATCAGCAAGTGTGCAAAATGCACTGCCCTCTAGGCTATTCATTTAAGTATGATCCCTTGTCAATTCTATATATTTCTGCTTAAATTAGTAATATTTTAATAAGGTTTACTCTTAATCAGTGTTATTAAGCTATGGTAAATATGTTTCTGAAACAAGTGGCATTCAGGAGATAACAATCGTCTTCCATTTTCTATAGGATCAGCTTATTTTCTCTAGCCATTTTCATTTTCAACTTTTTTGTCTTCTTAAGGCCCACATCAGGTTCCCTTATAAGGATTTTACTTCATCACAGCATCTAAGAAAACAAGAAGCCTGAACTGAAGTGGCTTTGTATTTTAGCAGGGGTCCTTATTAAAACAAGTTAGTCGCTCCATAGAATGTAGTCCTGTGAATAAGTGTAAAGTAATCAAAAACCTCTTAAAGTCTCTTTGGAGATTTTAAGGATTTAGGAAAAAATGATAAGAAAGTCTCAGGCAGGTAAGAAATTCTGCCTCATTTGGTCTTGCTGCATGATTGTAGAATGCACATTTTCTCCTTGAGAATCCTGTTGATTGCAGGGACAACACACAGCAGTGACCTATTTCAAAAGGATGCTGTTAAGAGGTTGCATTGCTCTGTTCCAGACAGGCTATTTCCAGGAAAGTAAATCCCTGGGGGAGAGTTCAAAGGATAGAGTTTCTAAAACTGTATATTGAAAAGGCTAATTTCATCCAAACATTGTTTTCATCATCCTTTAATGTGGAATCCTTACCTTTGAGGCCTCATGTGAGGCCTCACTTTCTAGGCATTCAGTCTAATTTACTGCTGACGGGGTAAGGTTACGCCAACCAGATTTCATAACATTGAACTGCCCAGATTCAATATCGGTCATCAAGAAGATAATGGGGTCACCAGAACTACAATTCTAAAAGTGATATGGAAGAAGAATTAGCAATGAGGCAGGACCCCAGTGCCTTAGTCTATGTAGATTGTGGATTATTTTCTTTCAGGTAATTTCTTTTTAATAAGTACATTTGAAGTCATAATATATTGACCTCTATTGTAATCTTAGACACATTGAAATGTTTGACATCATATTTTCCAATTTATGCCCTCAGTTAAAAATATTTACATTACTATTGCTTTTCTAGGACAATGTTCTCAAGGTTACTGAATATGCCATGGTTAGTAAAAATAATTTTCTTGCTCCTTTCTTCAATACTTTTCCCACTTTCAAAGGCAACAAACATAGAATTACCTTGGCCAGGAATTTTCATGTTATTTTTTAGTGGAAAATGTTTTAATATATTCACTTTGTCATATTTGTCTAAACTATCAGAACAAGGAGAGCCTATTGACAATGTGAGAAACACCTTAGTCAGAATTTGACTTCACTAGCCACGCTGCAAGAGAAAGAAGTGCCCATTTGCTCCATTAAGCATCCACAGCCGAGAGGACTCTCTTTGGAGTCACTATGGGTCAGAGTTGACTGGGAGACAGTGATTTTGCAGTTTATCAGCATGGAAACTACTTTTCCTGACTTTTGACTATTAAAACCACTGAATTACTGGATTAAAAATTTTCCTACAGAGTATATTGCTCTTTTTTGACAAGGAACTTATTTTTATACAAATATTTTACTTAATACTTTTGCTTAATATTTAATATGTTCATGGGTTATGTTTTCCACAATACTGTTTTGTTATAATCATTGTTTCTTTCTTTCAGTCAATGTTTCTTTCTGGATTATAGCATTGAACGCAAGGTTATACAAGTCACAGACAATGACTTATGAAATGACTCCCAAAATTGGTCCTAAACAGTCATAGGTTTTAATGGTTTAAGGCCTCTTTGAGAATCTAATGACTTCTTCCCAGAGGTGAAGAAATATGACTATGCTAATAAAGACATTTTCATAACTTACTCAGAGATGTACTTGCATAGGGAACGTCAAGTACCCTAGTTAAAATTCATATGTTATGTTTTGAAATAGTTGAATTTAGACTACCTCTTTTTACTACAAGAACTGTATTTTCCCATGTTCTTTTGATGCTTCCTACACCATTAAATATGCTTCCCATATAATCTTTTTGTCCCCATATAATCTTAACGTGCAACTCAAGGTTTGAATATTTTATTGAATTCTTTCCATTTAAGATATACAGAGATGTTGATTCTTTTTTGTTTACTATCTCTAGGTCTTTCCCCCTACATTATTTGGAAAACAGCTGGTTAGAAGAGAT
Source organism: Nesogale talazaci (assembly GCA_004026705.1). NCBI lineage: Eukaryota > Metazoa > Chordata > Mammalia > Afrosoricida > Tenrecidae > Nesogale > Nesogale talazaci. The sequence goes on from PVJH01003452.1 coordinate 81,123, forward strand.
TCATACTTTTCCCCTTCCAAAGAAAGGGTTTTCCATAGAATGTGCAAATTATAGAACAAAAACATTACAGATCAGTAAAGTTTTGCTGAAGATTTCCAATAACAGTTGCAGAAACACATCGACATGGAGCTGCCAGTGATGCTGACTGGATTTAGATGAGGACATGGAACAAGAAGTATAATTGCTGATGAATCTTGACTAAAAACAGAGAATACCAGAAACCTGTTTACTTGTGTCTTATAGACCAAGACAAAAATTTGGCTGTGGACCATAACTGACAATGGAGAGCCTGCAGAAGAATGGGGATTCCAGAACACTGGATTGTGTCCGTGTGGCATCCAAGTTTGCATAGAGTAGCTTTTATGTGAGGAGAAAAAGAGAGAGTAAGATGGTTTAAAGTCAAGACGGGTATACATCCTCTCTCCCTGCTTGTTCATCCATATGCGGGGAAAATAACCAGGGGAAATTGAGGCAATGAAGAATGCTTTATCAGGATTGGAGAAAGACTTGTTAAACTGCAATCTTCAGTTGACACCACCTTGCTTGCTGAAAGTGAGGAGGAATTGGATCCTTGCTGATGAAGATGGAGGATTCCAGTGTTCAGCATGGATTGCAATTCAATGTGAAGGAGGCCAAAATCCTCACCACTAATGGCATTATGCAGCACCGTGATAAACATAGACAAGTCTGAAATTGTCAAGGACTTCACCTTGCATAGACGACTGAAGAAGAAGCCATGCATTGTGTGTGGTGGCAAAGAACTTTTTAAGTTCCAAGTACCGCCTAGAGAACAATGAGCTCGATCTTTCATGAGGCACAGTCAGAATGCTTTTTGAAAGTGAGGACAGCAAGATTGCAAGTCAAGCATGTTGGACATATTGTAAGGAAAAACCAATCGCTGGAATGAGGCGGATTAACACAGTGGCCATAACTGTTGGTTGAAACGTAGTTATGAGGACAGTGCTTGCCCGGGTGGGGTTTCCTTCCATTGTACCGATGGTCGCTATGAGTCAGCGCCAATTCCAGGCACCGCCCAACAGGAGAGATTGAAGGACAGAAAAATGTACATTGATGCATCACAATATTATTTTTTAATCTTTTCAAAATATTGAATAGACTCAGTTACTCAATGGATATTATTAATGGTACAATACTAATGGTAGAATGATAGGCCATTATTTTCATATAATGAAAGCTTTTGACTTAACTCAAAGATACATAAACCAAGATATCCATTTATTTCAGGTTTTTAACAGTAAAACGTGTGCATCATAAAAGATTTCTCTCAAAAATGAAATAAGTTAGATGTGATATCTGTACAATGAAATATGGAACAATTATTTTAAAAGAAGACATAAACATAGAACTTTGCTTTAGATTTCAGTATATGTATGACAAGGACAAATTTGCCAGTATAAAATAAATCTTCAGAACAATATATAGCAGCTCTTACTTGAGAGAAAATACATATATTCATATGTACATATATCCATAATAAATGCTTATAATATTTTAAAAACATTTTAACACTTCAATATTGGAATTGTCTTAAATAAAGTGTCACAAATGTCCATACTTGGAGGAAATACTTTCTGGTATCAGAAGAACTTACTCATGTGTTCTGCACTTGTGCATGCATATTGTGTATGTACTAGAGCTGTGGAGGAGCTGTAGGGTGGGCATGGGAATGCGACAGCAAAGTGGTTGAACTGCGTTAGCTGCTCCAAGGGAGAAATATGAGAGGGTTTGCCTCATAAAGACTTACAACCTCAGAAACCCTACATGGAGTTACAATGAGTCAGAACTGATTCAAGGATAGTTGATTTGTGTGTGAATGGATGAGTGTACGGCTATGTGTGGTTGAAACAATGTCTCTATGTATGCATCTCGTATAAAATCTACAAAAAAGCATCTTGGTTTGCATTGTTCTTGAACATTCTGACCCAAACACAGTCTCTCAAGTCTCTTTAACATTGTGTAAAACTCTCAGAGGCAGTTTGGTCTGGAAAAAGAAAATTTTTAGGCCATTGACACACAAAGACTGTTTTTACTGAATACCAGTTGATAGAACAGCTTTCTACATTATGAATTAATTAGCAAATGCAGTTAATTTTTCAGAGTCTATTTTAGGACTTAATTAAGGCTTTGTCTTTGTTTCTATATTACTTTGTCTTTGAAATAAAGTTATGGAAAGATTAGTCTCTAAGATTATTATGAATGTGAACAATTAGCTCCGCCATCATGCATTATATACATGGTAGACTTTTCTTTAATTGAATTTTTAACCATTACTGTAAATAATTTAATTTGTTATAAAGTTCCTGATTAAATGTCCCAAGGGTGTTGAATTATTATAAAGGTGAACCAAATATTTAAATCAAGCCAGCTTAAAAGACAGGAATTAAAAAATATATATTTTGCTCTTTAAATTTAATTTTGTCTCTTTAATTGATTTTTATATAAATTAAAATAAGGAAGGTACAAGAATGGAATAAATGAATTCTAAGAAAAGTACACTTTAATTGACCAATTATTTTTATTTTGGTTTGTCTTCGCTCCTTCATTCTCTTTTCATCTCATTAGATTAGAAAAATTAGAGAAGTTGATATTTATGTAAAAGCATCACTTAGTCCACAGTCTATATTTACACATAGTCAATTATCTTAATCATATCTTTTGATCTTTTTTCCAGTCTAGAGTTAGGCATTGTATAATAATTTCTTCTTAATCTCATCTAATCGAGAACAGTTTCCTAGTCTGTTCTTTTCTTTCTGAACTTATCTACTTATCAATATACAGGATCAAAAATGATTACATCAGGAAGGAGAAATTATGTGGAAGCTCCATATCATCATCCAAAACAAGGCCAGGGGTCAACTGTGCAATAGACTATCAATCTTTCTTTTGAGGGCAGGCATCACTGCCCTCTGGTGGTCGTGGGAGCTACCCAGCACTGCTCCTGAGAGCTACTGCTGGAGTTGAACCGCCAAGCCCATGGACCGCAGTCCCGTACTCAACCACTTACTCCACCCGGGCTCAGCCGACTATCAATCTCATATGTAAGTTCAGGTTGAATTTGATGAAAATCGAAAAACAATCGTTTATGAGTCACAAAATACAACCTTGAATATATTCTGTGAATTTAAAAGCATCTAGGGACTTAACATACTGAACACTAGTCACTAAAGATCTGAAGAATCATGACATGACCTCAAGAACATCATACATGAAGGGCGCAAAAGTTCTTTAAAGAGACAGGAACATCATACATGAAGGACACAAAAGGTCTTTAGAGAAACAGGAGAGAATGTAAAGACCAAAGTGGATGTCAGAAGAGTCTCTGAAAGTTGCCCTTAAGCATAAAATGGCAAAAGCATATACAAGACAAGAAGGTGTAATAACTGAACACAAAATTTCAAAGGCAGCTTGAAAAGACAAAATAAAGTATTAGAATTAAATGTGAAAATACCTGGAGTTAGAAGTCAAAAGGGAAGAACCCTTGCAGCATATCTCACACAGAAAGAACTAATGAAAAAAACTGGTCTCAAATTGCTGATTGAAGGATTCTATGAAGACAAAATTTAATGATTTCGGAAGCATTAGCAAAAGATGGAAGATTACACATGTCAAGCTATAGCACATGACCAATGTGGTAGTTGCACAATTTCACGTCAACTTGATAGATAGGTGTAAGCTCACAACCCAATGTTGTCTCCATGTAGCGTGGCCTTCTGAGGATCTTAGGACTTCCTTGCTTTCTCTGCCTGCATATCCCTGCTGACATGCCACATGGAGACTTGCTGAACCCTGCGTAAGTCTTTCTGTTGAAGAGCCTCACTTGGAGAGCTGGAACAGCCATGTGGAGACCTGTTCCAAGCTGAGATGCTTCCACTGCCACAAGAATGTGGATCCACAAGACCTTGTACCCACAGACTGGTGATCCTCCTGCATTTTGCATCATTCCAAGTGGCTGCATAAGTCTGGAAAGGGATTTATGGTCTAGTATTGGACTTCTAGAATAATATTGGAATTACAGACTTGATCCTGACTGGGCTATGATGTTTTCTTAATGTGCAATTACTCTATGAGATAAAGTTCTTTCTTACACATACATGAGTGCTCCTGAATTTGTTTCTCTGGTTAACCTGGCCTAACAAAACCAAGAACCTATACTACAGAAGAAAGAAGTGCAATAGTGATAAAACAAGACTCCTTGTAAGTGATTGAAAACTAATTGAGATGCTTTTTTCTAGCCCAACGAAATACTGGGAGCACACAGTTTTCTAAACATGAAATCTGGAAGTCAGATACCTGATTACTTGAATGAAAGAGGTTATATTTATACCTATTCCAAAGAACAGAGTCCCAAAAGAATTTTGGAATTATGTAACAAAATCATTAACATCACATGCAATTAAATTTTTGTTGGATAACCTTCAACAGTGTTTAGTAACATATTTTGATAGGGAGCAGCCAAAAATTGAAGCCAATTCAGAAGAGGTCTAGCATGATATATACTATATCATAGATGAAATCAAATAGACTGTGACTAAAAAGGGAGAATACACAAGATATTCTCTTGTGATTTATTGACTATACAAAAACCTTTGACTGTGTGAATCATAACAATTTATGGGTAGTGTTGAGAAGAATATTAATCCTCAGACACTTCATACCATTCATATGAAATGGGTACATGGCCCAAGATGTCTTTTGAATAGAACAAGGGAATACTGTGTGGTTTGAAAACAGGAAACATGTTTTTGAAACTAGATTGTATCTTTCATTATGCTTATTCATTTCTATGCTGAACAAATAAACCAAGATGCTGAACTATATTAAGAAGGAGGCATCAGAATTAGAGGAAGGCTTAATCAGTACTTAGGATATTTTGATCATTGAATAGCTGCCAATTTAAGGATTAAGAGTGTAGGAGTAGGGGGGTCTAGCCTGTCAATCAGATCATAACCAATGAGGCCTCTGTGTGGGCAAGGCCTTCTGTGAATTCTGGGAAATCCTGATTTTCCTCCTTGGAGGCTGGAGACATTTCTCTCTTTTTTCCACTGGGAAAAATTGCAGCTGACAAGACACAGGGAACTATGCTTGTGCCCTAAATTGGAGAAGTTTCATGAACCTAACCTGATGTAACCAGCCCTCTAAAGCTGGAGAAGTCATGTGGAGACCCCTGCCAGCATTGAGATATTTACAATACCACTGAATCCAAAGATTTTCTGTCCATGGGTGTGTGATCATTCTGCATTCAACATTGCATGTGCTTCGTGAGTCTGAAGAAGACTTTGTAGATTAGTATCAGACATATGGATTTGGACTGGACTGGGTTGGGATGTTTTCTCAGTGTTCAATTCTTCATGTATATAAATCTCTCCCTTATATACATGAGTGTCCCCATGAATTTCTTTCTCAAGTCTACCCAGACTAACACAGGTATGCAAAGGGAACAACTTTGCTCATGGAGAGAAGGACTTGGGGTGCTTATGAATGAAGATCCAGGACTGCAGCCATCAGTAAAGAAAACCCAGATCTTCACAACTAAGTCATGAGACAACATCCATGATAAATAGAGAGATGATAGAAATTGTCAAGGACTTCATGTTGCTTGGATCCATGACCAATGTTCATGGAATCGGCAGTCAGAAGATTAAATGAAGCATCACATTTGTTAAATGGGCAGCACAAAATTTCCTAAAAGTGTTGAAGAGGAAGGATATCTTTTCAGAGGGCTAAAAGGGGCCAAACAAGGGAAGGAATACAGAGTCACTGGAACAAAAAGAAGTGGTCCCCATTCTTGACTCAAACCATGGTATTTTCAATTGCATCACATGCAAGTGAAGTTTTGAAAATGACTAGTGAAGACTGCAGAGGAGCAGCTGCGCAGCATCTGAAACTCTGCAGCATCTCCTGTCCCTTCTCCTGGCCTCATTCATTCACTATCAGTCACACAGTTTTTCACTTCCAACATCAGGAGAGCTTGCCTACTCCCGTTTGCTCTCTCATAGAGATTGCAGTGATTGCCCACGATCAGGAAGCTACTGCCTAAAGGGTTATCACTGTGCTCCTGGCACCCCCAAGCACAGTGTCTGTTGCCACTTCTCCATTGTAGCACACATTGACTTCCTTTCACTAGATGTGTGCAAACTCCGCATCAGGCCCTCTGCTGCACAGACTTGGTCACATACTCAGCAAGTCATGTCTCCTGCATCTACTGGATAGAGCTCTCAGACTTTATCTGCAAGAATAGCACAATCTTTATGTGATAGAACTACAGATTTGAGAGGTACTGCCTGTATATTATATGGTGTTCACATAATGTCCAATTTGTATGATTGTCTATTTTACAAAATATATCATGGATGTGAAGCAAAAAATTACAGATTCATTTAAGGTTTAAAAGTTTGAGGTTTTCAGAAACATAAGTATATTTTAGAAGTATAATTATAAATCATAAAAATATTCAATGTATCATGATTCCATTGTGTTTTAAAAAATGTCTAGATACTTCAGATATCTGTAAGTTTAACTGAAAGCTCTTATTGAGATATGTTTAATGATTCATAATTTAATGTGTGTGTTTTCTACATCAAATGTTTTAAGAAAACTGAGCAGAACTTAAGAGGCCAGAGGACCATGAAATTAACTTTATTTCTGGTTAATATCAAATTTCAACTTTTAAACTTACTCATCTTTTCTTACATCTTGAATTATTTTTAATCAAAATGATATTGACATTATAAACACAAGGAGGCTTCAAAAAGTTCATGGGAATTTTCAATTTAAAAATAATGGATTTTCCCCCTGAACTTTTTGAAACCTCTTGCATTGTGATGAGTGACAGTCACCTCTTCACACTGTAACAGCAGCAAAACTATTCAGAAACATCTGGGGAAAGAACTGAGGAGAATCTGACTTTTTGGAAGAGGTATAAATTAAGATGCAGAACAAAATATGCATTCTAAAAATCTAAATTTATGGAAAATTGTCAGCTATGAGAAAATTGAGCAGTTTAGTTTTTAACTAGAAGAATCAGGAAAAATCATGTGTGGTGATATTCTTTTAAAGTTGTTCACTTAGAGATACAGATGTGGGTTTTTTTTGTTTTGAGTTTTTCAAAAATTTTACTGGGGGCTTTTACAGCTCTTGTAATATTCAATACATTCTTTGTATCAAGTACATTTATACACGTATTGTCATCTTCATTTCCAAATATTTTCTAATTGAGCCCTTGGTATAAGCTCCTCTTCTTCCCTCTTTTTTTTTTTAAATCATTCCATAGGGGTTCCATACAACACCCATCACGATAAGCACACATGTCAATTGTATGCATGCCACATTTGCACACCTGTTGCCATCATCACCCCTAAACATCCTCCCTCCACTTAGGCTTCCAGTACCACCTCCTCATATTTCCCCTTCCTCGTGAACCCTGGACAATTTACACATTGTTATTACTTTTTCATATCATACTCAGTCCACTGTGTCCCTTCACCCACTTCCCCGATGTCCCTATTCCAGAGAGATCATACGTAGATCCCTGCAATTGGTTGCCCCCTTCCACTCCACCATCCCGGTATCACCACACCCACCACTTGTCCCAAAGGCATCATCTGTCCTGAATTCCTCATGTTTCTGACTCTATTGTATATCCCTTGGTCTAGCTGGGTTTGCAAGCTAGAACTGGAGTCATGATAGTGGGTGGGAGGAAGCATTTGGGAACTAGAGGAAAGTTGCATACCTCATTGCTGCCACACTAGACGCTGACCCACTCCTCTCCTCCCTGCAATCCCTCTGTGAAGGGGTGGTGCTTCACCTATTGATGGGCTTTGGGTTCCCACTCAGTACTCCCTCTCATTTATAATGATATAATTTTTAGTTCTTTGTTGCCTGATCCCTGCTCCTTTCGACACCTCATAGTCACACAGGCTGGTGTGTTTCTTCCATGTGAGCTTTGTTGCTTCTGAGCTAGGAGGCTGCTTGTGTACTTTCAAGTCTTTAAGACCGCAGGTGCTATATCTTTTGATAGCCGGGTAGCATCAGCATTCTTCATCACATTTGATTATGCACCCATTTTTCATCAGCAGTGATATCAGGGAAGTGAACAAGCAATGTTTTGATTTTTAGTTCTTGACTCCTGATAATTGATCATTTTGGCACCTCGTTGTCACACAGGCTGGTGTTCTTCTTCCATGTGTGTATTGTTGATTCTCAGCTAGATGGCTACTTGTTTATTTTCAAGCCTTTAAGATCTCAGACATGATATCTTTTGATAGCTGGGGACCATCTGCATTCTTGGTCACCTTTGTTTATGCACACATTTGTTTTCAGTGATCATCTCAGAAAGGTGAGTATCACGGGATGCCAATTTAATAGAATGAAATGTTCTTGCACTGAGGAAGTATGTGAGTGGAGGCCCAATGTTCATCTGTTGTCCTAATGCTAAGCCTACAAGTATATGCACATTGGTCCATTTCCCCATCATCCTATATAAATATTTTTACAGATGTTCATGCTTGTATTTGGACCTCTCTATATGCCCTTTATCATCCAGTTCTTTCCTCTATTTACTTTTACTTTTCTCTTGTCCCACTATCATACTCAGCATCCATTTGGGCTTCAGTATTTTTCTCTGTGTTACATTATTCTTGATCAATCCCTATTGTGCCTCTCATACCTACCTTGTCACTGATTTTGAATCCCTTGTTATTCCTTTGTCCCTGGACTAATCAACAAATCTTCCTTTCCCCTTCCTCCCTATCTCTCATGCCTTCCCACCCCAAACAATCAGTCCTGTCATTTTCTCCTCTACACTGTTCATCCAGCCTATCTTATCTAGATAGACCTGGAGAGAGAAAAATATGTACAAAATTCACGTGCATCCTAAGATGAAGCAACCTAAGAAACTAAAACAATGATAATAACAAAGAAACCCTCATGTCCAATATGTATATATGGTGTGTAATATATATATACACACATACAATATATATATGTAAAAATAATAACAAAATGAAAACCAGTAAATAGCTCAGGGTCTGTTTGTTGACCTCCAGGAGTGTCCCCCAGTTGAGTCGGATGGGGTGCCACATCCTGGACCCAAAGTATATCCTTGGCACTCCATGTGGAACGTCATGCTCTGTAGCGCACTCTTAGCTTGTCATAGTGTGGTTGGGTCAGACAGGGTATAATCCCAATCATGTTTCTTCACTGTTGTCCCCGAAGAGCCTTGGTTCAGCGAAGGAAGGTGTGTTTCTTAGTGAGACAGGCCATATGATCCTCTCTGTGCATCAGCTGTTCTGAGAAGGAATATCATCCTGAAGGCTTTGTGGGCCAGTATGCACTCCATTTTCTCTTCCTCCCCCTTCATTTGTTTTCATGTGTTCTGGTCAGGCATATCTCACTTCCCAAGCTGTAGCTTCAGTATTGTCCTACAAAGCACACTCGCCTGGGGGGCAGGTGGCTGCTCCTATAGTTGGGATTGGGCATTCAGACCCCTCCACTGGTTCCCCGCTCCATTGCGCCACACTGAATTCACATCCAGGAACACCAGATTTAAGTTTGGTCCCTCTTTTCCTGTGAATATATAGAATATACACTCCCCTTGAGTGGGTTGGTACTCCATTCCCTCTCTACACATCACCATCTTCCCCCCACTGGTCCTCCACTTTAGTTGGCTACCATATGTAGCCCTGGATTTGGTCTGCACCCTGCCATACTACTGGGGTCTTCACCCAAGATTTTCTGTCTACAGTAACTTTTTCCTAAGACCCCTTTTGCATTTTTTAAATTACTATTAAGCTTATCTCAGCGGACTGATATTGTACATGCCCTTCTGTGCTTCACTAACTTCACTTAGCATAATTTCCTCCATGCGGTGTTGTGATTCATGCATTCACTGTTTTTCAGTATTGCATACTACTCCAATGTATGTATGTACCACAGCTTTTTAATCCATTCATTAGTTGATGGAAATTTGGACTGCTTCCAACTCCTTGTCATTATGAACTGTGCTGTGAGGAACATTGGGGCACAGATGTCTGGCCGTGGATTGTTGCTTGCCTCTTCTGGGTATATGCCCAGTAGGGGGATTGATGGTTCATATGGTAGCTTAATTTCCATCTGATTTAGTTATCTTCAAATTGTTTTCAATAGGGGATGTACATACCTACAAGTCCACCAGAAGTGGATAAAAGTCTCTATCTCTCCACAGCCTCTTCAACAGTTGTTGCTTTCTAATTTTTTGAATCGGGTTATCCTTGGGGGTGTTAGGTACCTCATGGCTGTTTTGATTCGCATTTCTCTTATAGCTTATGATCAGGAACATTTTCTCATATGTTTATTGGCCATTCAGATTTCTGCCTCTGTGAAACTTCTGTTCAAGTCCTTTGCCCACCTCCTCAGTGGGCAGTTAGTTTTGCTCTTTGGAAGCTGACGGGTATTGTAGATTTTACTAAGATGGTTGTTATCTGATGTGTCATTGCTAAAGATGTTTTCCCAATCCATCTGCTCTCTTATTACTCTCGGTGAATTCTTTCGATGTGCACAGGTGTTTTATCTTCAGTATTTCCCTTCTGTCTATTTGTGCCTCCTCTGTGTTTGTGTTCTTCCCTATTTCTGATAGCCCATGTAGTCCCTGTGCCAATATTCTCAGGTTGTTTTGAATTCCGTCATTGATGGTCCTAATAATTTGGGATTTTCTTTCAAGGTCTGTGATCCACATTGAGTTTATTCTAGTGCATGGAGTGAGGTAAAGGTCTTGCTTCATTTTTCTACAGGTATACATCCATGTTTTCCTCACTACTTGTTGAAAAGGACCTACATCTATTTCCCATTTGATATTTTTGGTACCCTTATTGTCCCCAAAACAGACTCAATTGTCTGTATGCTGATGTTTTTATTTCTGGGATTTCAGTTCTTTTCTATTAGTCTGAGTAGCTATCATTATGCCAATACCATGCTGTCTTGACCACTGTGGCTGTAGAGTATGTGCTAATATCAGGTAAAGTAAGCCCTCTCTTGGTGCCCTTTTTCTTGAGGAGTTATCGGTTAATTCTGGACTTCTTCCCTCTCCTTATGAAGTTAGTAATCATTTTTTCCATTTCTTTAAATAAGGATGAGGGTAATTGGATGTACAGATGTTTGCAAGCAAATAGGACACATTTGAAAAACCTAAATGTCTGGCTAAGGGATGAAGGTACTTAAAATTTCTGCTTTGTTGGACAGATGAGGGGAGTATTCCATGTAGGTTTTAAAGCAATCAGGAGAATATGTCAACTGTGGGTCAAGAGCCTGGGCTGAATAAGAGTGAAGAGAACTGTAGTTTGGAGAAGAACTGTGCACAAGCGGAGTCCATTTGCCTCTCCCAGTCCAAATTCTGGGAGGCCCAAAGAACATGTCCTCAGAATATCTGCATTTACGTTGTGCTTTTTAAAAATTTTCCCCAAAGGAAAGATCTCTCCCCTTCTTTCTAATTCTTTTTTTCCTAGATATGACTCTGGGTATTCTTCTATAAGATATATCCTCTGATTTCACTTCCCACCTGTCCCTCCAATCACTGAGATTCAAGAGTATCTTGAATAATATGAATGACAACTCAGACTATGGTTAGATTGGAGAACTGCCAGAAAATGAAAAAAGCAAAGCAGCTGAAATGATTAAAAGCAACCATACCTTCCACATTCCATTCCACAGTAGTGACCATTCTCTCTCTCTCTCTATATATATATATGTATATATACACATATATATGAATATATCTCTCACACATATATGCATATATACACATATATTCTCAACACAGGTAACAACTATTGGACAGAAGTGGTTCAGTTGGAATCTTCTTGGCATCTCTTCTGGAGACCTGGGTTAGAATACTGACCCATGCACATTCTGAACAGTCATCAGATGCAGTGGAGCTGTATATTGCTATGATGTTGAAGAGGTATAACTGAAGATCCCAGATGAAGACAGACTTGAGAGACAGGTTTGGCTTTCTATTTCCCAAAATCAGCCAGTGGAAATATATTGATCAATCACAGGATGCTCCAGGATCATGTAGCATTTCCTTTCATTATATATGGTGCCCTAATATGGTGAAACAGTAACAACAAATATGCTAAACTAGCCAGTCTTCAAGGAAACACACAATCTTTTTAAATAGAGATGATGTATAGCTCAATTTATGTATGTATCCTCCTCTGATTCCTCTGTCCACATCTATCATGTCCATTCTCCTAGACTGGGTAGGGGTGTGGCCGAGAATTCTTCAACCGAAACTCACTGCAATAGTTGATTATGACTCATGGTGGACCTATAGGACAGTGTGTTAGGCCAAGTTGACTGGAAAAACAAATCCAGTGATGCTCATGTACGCATAAGAGAGATTTTATATCAGGAAATGATTATGTATCAAGCAAACATCCCAGCCTAGTCCAGACTAAGTCCATAAATCCAGCACTAATTTATAAGTTCCTCCTCAGATTCATGCAGCCACATGCAAGGGTGGAGAATTCAGGATAATCACAGGGTGGGTGGGAAAAGCCCTGTGGATCCAATCATGGTGGCTGCATCATAGCGCTCACAGCAACCGGGGTCGCTGGCAGGAAGGTGAAAGCAAAGAGAGAGAGGGAGGTACTCAGGGCCCACACAGAGGCTATGATCTCATTGGCATGTTAAACTCCACCCCTGCACGATTATATGTTTTTCTTCAAGTTGACTGGCTTATTTAACTGCCAGAGACAGGATAGAACTGCTTTTGTGGCTTCCAAGATTGTTCCTCTTTACAGAAGTAAAATGTCTCACATGGCTCCTGTGCAGTGGCTGGGGATTCGGAGCTGCTGATCTTGAAGTCAGCATCTAAAAGCGACCACTGTGCAACCAGGGCACCTTACAGTCTTTCTCAGTGTGGCTCACAGCTCTCAGTTAAAGGCAAGGTAAGCCAGGAACTGAAATGCAACTGGATGTTTTTTTTTCATCTCTCCATTCTGCTTTTTTCCCCAATTTCATTCCATTTAATTGTTTTCATTTCTTTGTGCAGCAGAGATCATGATTAAAAGAATTCTATAATTGCAATGCACTTTGCAACAACAACAAGGGAAACCGTCCTTCTCAGTTCCATTGTGGCAGTCCCATCACCGTACCTGGGACATTCAGAGACTGAAGGCAGAGTTTGGGTTATGATTCCATGTCTGTGGCAGGAAAGCCAGTAAAAAGTGGCACTGCATTCCATTTTAAAGAATAGAAAATTGAAGAATTTATGTCTATTGTATTTATTTTCACCTGAATTAGAACATTGAACATTATAGTTATTATTGTGGTGTAGAGGATGTCTAAGAAAACTAGAGGAATTGATAAATAGTTTTAGAAGATGAGTGACAAGATTGCTTTAGTTTTTTTTCCCTAAAAGTCTGAGATACTAGTAATGACTCAAATTTGTTGACTTTGTCGTATACATTGTGTTTTGGACTTACCTTGACATTCCTCTCAAAGTCAAACTGAAAGTTAAGTAAACATGTGAAATTCAATCTGAGAAACAGCAGTAAGGGCTTTGTCTTATCAGTTTATAATTCTAATGATATGGCCCGGAAAGCCATTCTTATTCCATCAGCAAACTCTCTGTCACAAGAATTCCTAATAATCTGAAACCTCTCCTCCAAGCACATTTCTAATATCACTTTGCTTTCACAATCTGTCATTTGAATTAACTTTATAAACCTATCACACAAAAAGGAATCAACTTTCTTTTGAGATATGAGTTGTAGCAATTGAAACTACTGGGAAGTATCTAATGTGCCTCTTTGCTTCAGTGAAATAAGGATTTTCAATCTTATTTATGGCCTAAAGCAGGCTCCAACAAATATTGAAGTTTTCACAAAAGAAGAGTAAAATGGTATAACAGTATGAAGAATAACAACCATTTTCATATATTCATAAATTGCAGAGGTAGAGCTATTAGCAAGATACCTCTAAAATATCTATTCAGAAAAAGAAACATTAAACAATTTCAATGTCATCAAACGATTATAAAACTACACTACAAAATACTGCACCTAGATAACTGTAGAAAAAGATAATAAAAGATGGTCAGTGCGAAACTTCTTTGAATCTAAAATGCCTTTACTTCACTGAAGTTGGCTAGCATGGTGTATCTTTGCAGTTAAAGTTTGTTAAGAGCCGGTTTGCCTTGAATTCTGTGACAGAAGTTAAGACTTGAAAGTTATTAATAACAGGTTTGGGAAGTTTCCAGAATAAGAGTCTCGTTGCAATGACTTTAGGTATTTGTGCCTCTGAAATATAATGAATTTTTTAAAATTCTGGAGACTCGTTGCAATGACTTTAGGTATTTGTGCCTCTGAAATAAAATGAATTTTTAAAAATTCTGGTAAATAAACTATATTGAAAAAATTAAAAGCAATTATATTTTTATTTTTCAAATGAATTTCCAGTTCAAACAATATAAGTAATGGCCAAGAAGTCAATCTGAGTTGTGTTCAGCATGCCCAAGATGCATTAGTTAAAAAAATTGTTTATATGTATATATATATCTCTGAAATACCACTACTGAAATATTATGGAGCAGGCTGGCACAATGATCTCAAGTGCTTGACTAACTTGAAGGTTGTTGAACTGAACTTAACCTGAAGGTGTAGGGTGGAAAATCTTGGAGATCTACTCCTTTAAATATTATATGTATTATGGATTGTGATAAGCAATGCATGAGCTCCCAATAAAATAATGTTAAAAATGTAAACTAACAACAAAAGATTACAGCCTCGAAACCCTATTTGACCATTCAACTGAGTAACATGGGATTGCTATGTCTCAGAATCAGTTCTCATGGAAACTAGTAATTTCATATTATGAATTATAAGAAAATGTTTAGAATCTCCAGCTAGGGTGAATAAAGTAATATTTCTCAAATATCTGCATTGTTTCAAATACTTGGACACTGTAAGAAATGGAAATCAGAGGCTAAAATATTTGACAGAACACTTATTGGGCAAAAAGTCTTTATACTACTTTATACTACTCTCACTATACCAAATAGTTTTGCAGACAAGGTCATATTTTTACTGGGTATCACTACTTTTTTATTTATCCTGACTACTGCATTGTTTGTTGAATGAGCATCAAGGCCCCATTCCCTTTCATGTGCCTTTTACCCACTTCCAAGAGAGAATGTTTCTGTTACATTGACTTTCACTCCCACACCCTTATTTTGCCCCAAACATTTAGATAGTTCAGAAACCATTTTTACTTAGTAAAGGTGTTCCCTATTGTTTTAGTAACAGTGTCTACTAAGTGACATTCAGAAAAGGAAATGAGGATCGATGCACGGAAACAAACATGCTATTAGCATAGCTATACTTTTCCTGGAGACTCAGAAGAGAATACTTTTTTAAAATTTTTTTATCTTTTACAATAACATTCTTGAGTCATTTAACCCATATTACCTTCTCTGTCTTCAAAAGTATTAGTGGAACATTTCAATTTTCCTTTTTTCATCTATTGTCACATTGTTTTCTATACCACTGATCTCTTATAAAGATCATATGGACCACATTGGTCTCACTAATAAAATCCAGAAAAAAACAGCTAATCCAGTAATTCTTCCAGTAATTCTTCTCTTAATCAGTCCTATAAAGTCCCTTTTGTCACATAAGGCTATATTTAAAGGCTATAGGAGTCCAAACATGGATGTCTTATAATCACTCAGCTGATCATGCATGCTGATGCTATTATATGCCAAACTGTGCGTTCCAAAACAGAGATGCTGCGACAACAGAATTAACTCTGCACAGTCCTGTGCCTTCCTTACAATTGTTCCCATGCTGGAACCCATTTCTTTAGTCATTGTGTCAATTCATCTCTTTGAGCATCTCCCAGTTTTCACTGCCCGTCTACTTTACCAAGCATGATGATGTCTTTCTCTAGGGACTGGTCTCCCTTGACAATATATCCAAATTATATATGATGAAATCATGAGATCCTTGCCTGTAAGGAGCACTCTGGCCATACTTCTTTATACACAGATCAGTTTGTTATTTTAGCAGTGTAAGCTATTTTCAATAATCCCCAGCGCCACAATTCAAATGCATCATTCCTTCTTTGGTCATCCTGATTCAATTTCCAACTTTTTCACCCATATGAGACAATTGAAAATACCATGGCTTGTGCCAGGTGCACCCTAGTCCTCAAAAACACCACTCTTGCATTTCCAAACTCTAAAAAGATATTATGAAGGAGATTTACCTAATGCGACATATGCTTTGATCGCTTCACTTCTGTTTCTGTAAGCATTGACTCTGAGCATGAGAAAGACAAAATGCTTGATAATATCAACCTTCTGTCTGTTGATTATGATGTTACCTATTTGTCCAGAAGCTAAGAATTTGGTCTATTTTACATCGAGCTGTAATCCATACTGAAGACTAAACTATTGATCTTCATCCACAAGTGTTTCAAATCTTCCTCACGTTCAACAAGCAACATTGGTTCATCTGCACATGACAAGTTTTAATAAGCCTTACTTTAATCTTGATGCCCTATTCTTCTTCACATAAGCTTGGTTCGCTTATGATTCGCCCAGCATATAAATTGACTGAGAATACTGAGAGGACACAATCCTGATGCACACTGCTCTTGATTTTTAACCATGCACTGTTTCCTTGTTCTGTTCTCACCACTGTCTGTTGATCCATGTAAAAGTTCCTCAGGAGAACAATGAAGTCTTCTGAAATACACATTCTCAATGTTATCCATAGTATGGTCCAACACAGCCTTTGCATATTCGATAAAACACAAATATTTATCTTTTCTGGTATTTTCTGCATTGATACAAGATCCATTGGAGATTAGCAATGATATAGCTTGTTCTATGTCCTCTTTTGAAATTGATCTGAACTTTTGCCAATTTCCAGTCAATGTACTTTTATACTCCTTTTATAATCCTTGTTGGATTACCTTAGCAAAAGTCCATTTGCATGTGACATCAGTGGTGTTCTGTAGTCTGAGCATTCTGTTGGGTCACCTTTATTTGGAATAGAAACAAACATGAATCACTTTCTGTCATTTTGCTCGGTAGCTGTCTTTCAAATTCCCTTTCAAACTCAAAGAGTGAGTGCTTTCAGTTTGTTAGCAGTTTGCTAAAACTTTTCAAGTAATATTCTAACATTATTTTTGGTACAGTGACTGTGTATTCTTTCCTTCTTTTGATGTTTCTTGCATCACTTAATATTTTGCTTATGGAATCTTTTAAGATTTCAGATCAAGGCTTGATTTCCCCCCTTAAGTTATTTCAGTTTCAGATACGCTGAGCATGTTCTTCCCTTGTGATTTTCTAATTCTAGGTCATTTCACAGTTGATTAGAATATTTGACTTTGTTGAGGGCAACATAATGTTATGAAGTAGTGAACTAATTGAGATGTCTGCGGGGCCAGCCCCATGCCAGTTATATGGACCCCCTCCCAAGAAGATTATACTACAGAAAAAAGCACTGAAGATACATCCTGGGGAGAGTGACTACATGGGAACAAACTAAGAGGAGGTAAGGAGAGAAAGAGAGAGAGAGAGAGAGAAAGAAAGAGAGAGAGAGAGAGAGAGAGAGAGAGAGAGAGAGAGAGAGAGAGAGAGAAAACACCACCACATTCTGGCCACCAAGCTTAAATAGGACCAGGAGACATGACGTCCCCTCACTGCCCCCACAGCACTGCAAGGGACAGCACTGGAGATATAGTGAGGGAATTGTGCACAGTCTGACCACCCTTACCCTCACTCGTTGCACACACCAGGGCACAACATGAATGGAGTGCAACAGAGTACAAGGGGTGAGAAGCAAGGAAGTTCCTCATGACTCAGAGGGCAGGGCTTAACACCTCCTCAAACTTGATCAGGAAACATACATAAGGGTCTGCAGACAGACGGGGAACTATGCATAGCCCCCCTCCCTTTTTAAACTTCTTTTTTCATGTCTATCCATAGAAGATAGGCAAGATAACCTATTTGATGGACTGATGGGGACAGGGGAGAAGGGAAGGTGGTGAAAAGGGTGGGTGGGGCAACAAATCGAGGAACAAGGATACAGCAAAACATCTAAACACAATGGCAAGGAGCGTGTAGGCTACCTGGTGGAGGTTGATCAAGTGCAATGTAGCCAAGAGGAAATACTGAGAACCGAATGAAAGTCGAACATGATAGTGGGACAAGAGGAAAATAAAAGGAAATAGAAAAAATGACTTGGAGACAAAAGGCATCACATCATCTAGAAATATGCACCTCTATCTCCTCATCCCTCTTTGGTAAAAGCAAAAAGACCTGTTGTGACATTTGGATCTTTGGGGCTTCTAGCTCTTGTCCATGCGTTTGATTCACCTGTGCCAGACCTTAGAATTTGGAACTGAATGGCAACTCCCACCACGTGGGATATTCCTTTAAAGTTTCGAATTTGTGAAGGATGCTCTGGTTAATGACATCAGCTAAGGCTAGGGAGGAATGTACTCAATTGAGGAGTGAAAGAAAAATAAAGCAGAAAAGCATCTTAGAAGAGTTGGCTATTTGGTAAATATTTAATGTTAAACTACTTGGGACTAGTATGATATTAAATTTTATAAAATAAATGATTGCCACAATAGCCATTGCAAACATAAATAAAGTTTGGAAAGCATTGAAATATGATACATTGTTTAAATTCCTCAAAAAATAATTCAAACAGCTCAGCAAATAAACAGCACAATACATTATCAATATATTGTCTTTATTAGCTGTCATCAAGCTTGTTCTTACTCATAGAGAACTTATGGACAACAGGTCAAAACCCTATCTGGCCTTGTGCCACCCTCACACTTGTTTATATTCTTGACATTTTGGTTGCATCTATGATGTCAATTCATACTTTCCCAGCCCTTCCTCTTTTCCACTGCCCCGCTACCTTAGCAAGCATGAAGCTCTCCTCCAGGAACTGTCCTTACTGACGACATGTCCAAAGCACTTGAGATGAAGCTTCATTGTTCTTAACTCAAAGGAGCACTGGCTGTACTTCTTTCAAGGCAATTTGATTTGTTCTTTTGGCAGTCCATGATATCTTCAATATTATTTGCAAGCACAATAATTCAAATGCACCTATTCTTCTTTTGTCTTCTTTATTCAATGCCCAACTTTCAAATGTATATAACGTGGTTGAAAGTGCCAAGGCTTACTTACCTGGCAGAAAAGATGCCATGATCACAAAGGTGATTTTCCATGGCCCTGCAGATGTGCTGCCTCTGAAATTTCCCCAAATGTGGGGAACTTGACTGCATAACGTGTGGTAATGGGGGGGATGCATTCGCACTCTTCTCTGATTAAAAAAGAAAGAAAATGCCAAGGCTTGTGACAGGTGCACCTTCGTCCTCAAAGTAACCTTGCTTTTCAACATTTTAAGCAATTTCGTGAAACAGATTTATCCAGTGCAATGCATAATTAATCTCTTGACTGTTGCTACCAAGAGAACTGATTGTGTATTCAAACACGACAAAATCTTTGACAACTTTTATCTTTTCTCCATTTAACATGATGTTAACTATTGCTGCACTTGTGAGGATTTTCGTTTTCTTTTCACTGAGTTGTAATTCATATGGAAGGCTGCAATTCTTCATTTTCATAATCAAATACTTCAAATCATTCTCACATTCATCATGCAAGGTTGTGTTATATGTATATTTCAGGCTGTTACTAAGTGTGGCAGTCATGTACTTATGTTAATTTTATGATTGAAATGTAGGGGTGGAGTCTGGCCTGTTAATTTGGAGAAAGTCATTGAGTAGCCGATGAGGCCTCTGTGTGGGCCTCTGTGTAGGCTTTCACCTGAGACTCCTGGGAAATCTCTTGATATTTCCCTCGTGAAGATGAGAAGCTATCTTCCCCAGTTGTTGGGAGTTAGTTTCAGAGATGATTAATCACAGGCAACACAGAATGGCGGCGTCTGGGAGGCTGGAGTAGCAGGTGGAGAGACCACATGGCTTTGCCTTATGGAGCCGGACCTCTGAGGCTAGAGAATCCACATGGAGGCCTCTTCCAGTGTTGAGTTGCTTCTGCCACCACGGGATGCTGTTGATGGACCCTGAGCCCTGGAAGCGAGGAGCCATGGGGAGATCCCTGTTGGTGCCGGGACTCTGTACCCACTGACCTGTGACTCTGTGAGTCAGAAGGAGATTTTATGGACTGATATTGGGCATATGGGTTAATATCGGACTTGTGACTTTGAGCTGGACTGGACGTGGATGTTTTCTCAATGTCCTGTTCCTCTTGAATATAAACCCACTCCTTATATCCCTATGTGTGTCTCTGAAATTTGTTCCTTTAGTCTACTCAGACTGACACACAAAGCTTCCCTCCAATCATAATGCTGCATTCTTATTCATATAATCCATCTTCTCTGATTATTTGCTCAAGACACATTTTGAACAAGTCTTTGGTTTTGCAACATTCTATCATGCAATCTCCCACTTAGTTTGTCCATATTTTCCAATTTCTGATCTTTCCTCTTTGTTTCTATCTCTGTCATTCCATTAGCTATTACCTAGCAATGTATCTTGATTGCATGTTTGATAAATCTCTGACTAAAGTTCTTGGTAGAATTATTCAAGTTTTTCATCACTAGCTTTTGTGGTTGGTGATTACATTTAAATGATAGTTACTTTAATTTACTCTCCATATAGGTGGTTAGATATTATCCTATCACATACAGCATGATTGATTTTGAAATTCCCTTTTGACAATAAAATATAAGCCAATCTTCTTGTTTGTTTTATTCATAGAATAGTAAAGCATATTATTTTATGATTTAAAATGATCAATACCAGTCCATTTCAGTTCAATAATATCTTGGACATCTAACTTTATGCATTCTATTTCATTTTCAATAATTCCTAATTTCCTAGCTTCTTACTTCATACATACAAATTCTGATTATTAATTGATGTTTGCAGATATGTCTTCTCATTTTGAATTGTGCTCCATCAGCAAATGAAGGTCTTGAGAGCTTTATTCCTGATGCTTCTCTCCATCCACACTTTAGAGTGAACTCTACTTTGAGAAAGTAGATCCTTCTCAGTGGTGTTTTGAGTGCCTCCTGACCTGAGAGGTTTATTTTCTAGCACTATCTTGGACAGTAATTCTCTTCCATGCATGTGTTTTTCAGTATGTGAAGATGTTTCAATGACATTAAAGTTTTCAGTGGCTAATTTGTTCTGACTGAACAACCTATTCCTTTTTTGTAGTCTGTTCTTAAACTGGAAATTCTACTGAAATCTTTGATGATGTTGCTGGTATCTGAAATACCAGTGTCATAGCTTCTAACATCAAAGCAATACACCAGCCATCACAGTATGACACATTGACAGACAAGTGGTGGATCAGTAGGTAGTTTCTCATTAATAGTTATTAATTATTTTTAATTGTGTACTTATTAGTTGGAACACAATATACTTTTAAAGTAAATATCTAGTTCATTTTAAATGTTATTTAATATCCATTAGAACTTAGAAGATACTAGTAACACTATAAGTTGAAATTGACTCAATGGCAGTGAGTTTGACTTTGAAAAACATACTAGGAATTTGGTAACCATTGGGATGGAGTGTCAATGACTTTGATTTGTTCATCTCTCCTCACTCATCTCTCAATACACAGCAGAATTTGAAGTCCTAAACACTGGAAATGCTTAACTCTTAGGAGAAATTGCCTTTTATTATTGTATGGATGAAAAATATATAGCAACCAAGTCGTGACACAGACAAATGTTTTCCAAAAATAGAAATGTCAAGTTTTAAACAGAAGGTGGTAGAAAAAATTCATGAGGAAAATGAAATAAAAAGATAATGCAATTTTTCCTTGAATTCTTGATATCATTTTATCATTTGATAAAATTACTCAGAGACATTCTATCCTGAATTCCCAACAGAAATTTTAAAATGATACTCAAAATGTGGAGGGAAAATAAGTCCCAAATTCCAAATTCTCCAACTTTGGAATAAAACCGGAAACATAATTGTTTATAGAATTTCAGATATTTGATTTAGAAAAACATTAAACACATGTATAATTATATATATATATATATATATATATATATATATATATCCTTAACAGTGTTTTGTTCTCTGACTTTGACTGAGGAAGAGAAAACATTATAGTGATCCCTTTTGTTTCTGTACTATGCTTTTTTGTGTGGAAAGTTCGAGTCTTGGTAACAGTTAACATTTTTCTACTTTTCACTCTCCTAGGAAGGAATTGACAGGGAGTATGATGCACATCAGAAGTGCTTTCCTAGTACAACCTAAGTGCTCAAAAAGAGTTGCTGGAAAAATAAATAAGGTGCACAGTGTCTTTATGAGTAAAATACTCATAAATAAGTAAAATACTTTGGAGTCAAAAAAAGAAAAGTCTCTAAATAGTACATGATTTTTAGAATACATGCACTTTATGGCCAGGGAAAATCCCACTTCAAGTGGTCTAAACATATAAAGTTAAAATTGCTCATCAAAAGTTTTACAAAGACAAGTTAAGGAAAGAATGAAAAGAAATCAGGAGTTACCCTGCCATGCCTATGATGCTGACAGGATGACTTCTGGTAGCTTTTTCTCAATAGGTGACCCTTTTCTTATTGCTCAGTATGCTCATGCATTTCCGTGTATAAAATATGCATTAAAAAGGAGCATAAGGTAAAGGGTATAGAAGTTCAGACTAGCTACATATGACCTTTTCATTAGGAAAGCAAAAGCTGTGTCAGAAATCTCTACAAGTTAGTGGCCTATTTCTAATCCCGGGATTAAGCAAAACTCAACCAAAGTTGCTCAGTATAAGGCATTTTATCTTTAAGTAAACTTTGAGTAGTTTTTAATATAGAGTGTGATTTTTAAGATGTAAGGGGATTGCTGCTGATCTGGAGTTAATTTAACTAAATATTCTGCATGTTATTTGGCAATCCGTCATGGATATACTAATATAAGAAAGGTTGGGGAAATTACCAAAATAGTAAACAAATCATAATCTATTAATCTATTAATTCTGAAAGCATTGGACACCCAAATAAATGTGAGCTCAACTTCCAAGAAAAGAATAAGGTGAAGATAATCAATAGAGATTTTCTATGCTGTTGGCGTATAGCCTTCCACATTCCAAATCCAGTGAGTTCTAAATATTGAGTTAAAATAGAATTAAAAATTCTGAAGACTAGGAACAAATTACTTAAACTTACTGTCAAATATATAGATCAACAAATACCTCTATTGTCTATGACTAGAAAAAAATGTTCAATAATGTATCTATTGATGTAGTGAAAATAGAATATATAGCTTTTTTTTCAAAACTATTTTATTGGGAGCTAATACAGAACTAAATCATATATTGCACCTTTGCTACCACAATCAGTTTCAAGACATTCTTGTCTTTCCTGACCTCCTTGATATGACTTCCCTTTTACCACTCTGCCTCTCCCCAGCACCTCACAGCACCCCCAGAGAAACCCTTCTTCTGTTTGCTGTCTCCATAGATTCATTTTCTGCTTGCTGTCTCCGTAGATTCATCTGTCACAGACACCAAGCCAGAGAAAAACAGATATTGTTTTTGTGAAACAAAAATATAGCTATCTAACATAATTTTAAATAGGAAAGGTTTTTCTCTCAACATAAAATAAATAGAAAGGGTAATTGTTGTGGCGTTCCAACTCATCGTGAATGTAGAAACAAGAGAGGGGAACAATCTCACAATTGCTAGGATTGAGTCCGCTGCCGCAGGCATTGTGCCATCCGTCTTGTGAGGGGCTTCCTCTTTTTCACTGCCCCTCTACCATGCATTATGTCCCTTCCCATGGATTGGCCTCTCTTGATAACATGTCCAAAATATGTGAGACAAAGTATACGATGTCAACGTTTATATGTCCCATTTCCTATTTGAGAAATTTCTCTTTACCTACATCCACACTTCATGCTTTCCAAGTCCCATTATTAATAGTGGCTTAAAATTTGATTCTTTCCCTTTGGCATTGTGCCCCCTCAGCGCATAAAGGTCCTGGAAGCTTGGCTTCGGAAGGGTCTGTTGCATGCTGGTCAGCTTGTTGAGCTCTCCTCTGAGCAGGCAGTGCTTCCTCAGTCATAGTTGGAGTGCTTTCTGACCTGAGCGGTTCATCTTCTGGCACTATCTCTGATAATATGCTCTCCTTTCCATGAGGTCTGCAGCATCTGACAATGTTCCGCTCCTGTTCTTAGGTTTGCAGTGGCTGATTCCTGTGAAGTGGATGGCCGATTGCTTTTTTTGCAGTGTTTTCTGAGTTCCCTTTTTGCGGAGCTTTCTTTGTCAGGAAGCTCTGCTGAAAGCTGATCCTAGTGGGCGACCCTGCTGGTATTCAAAATACCAGTGACACAGTTTTCAGCAACATAGCATTACACAAGCCACCCGAGTAAAGTCACTGCCATAAAAATTATAATCTGTTCACTTAGTCATCCCTTCCTAGGGTAGCATCAATGACATCTAATAAAAGTTCAATAAATTATTTTCTTGCCTATATATTTGTGTACCTGATTATAGATAAAATATATGTACATATGCATATAGGTAATACCACATTTTGTTTAATTTTGCTTAATTGCCTATAATGACTTTATATATAATTATATTTTTAGATAAGCTAATGCATTAGTTTAACTTAACATGTAATAGATTTACTTTAATCATTTATCAATTTTATTTGCTTACTTGCATGATGATTAAGTATATATAGCATATATAGCAATACATATGCAAATATACTATTACATATATATATTTCAATAAGAATCATATATAGATGCCTATATTTTAAGATATGTAAATGTATTAATATATTATGTCAATATTTTTCAAAACTAGTTGGTATGGTGATTTTTTGTTAGCTATAAAAAGGCTACCTGGTTCTTTTACATTCCTCGTTCATACCTGTCAAAATGCTTGCAGGACAGTTTGCCTGGCATAATGGGGTACTTTGTTTTCTCCTCCTATTAACTGCAAATCCAGTGATTGCAAAATGGCCATCTTTTATATTTTTCCACACTCAACGGATTTCAGAAGACCAAATAAAATACATAATGCAGGTTATTTCTGAGTCGTTTTAAATATAGATTTGAAAGCTCCAATATTTGCATATGTGATAAAATGTCATAAAGTTAACATTCTGTGTGGTTTTTTAAATGTTTTAAGTTACAAAACTTATAAATACATCTAAGTTACATCAAGTTGTTAGAAGAGGCAAAGCTGGAAATTTATAGTGCTTTTCACTATGATGCAAAAGTAAGGACATAATACTCAGTGGACATGTGGTCAGGGAGCTCAGCAGCATTTATAATTTGCCTAGTGAATGATGGAACTGAGATGATGAAACAGAGGTCAACACACACACACACACACACACACACACACACAGAGGTACTATAGAAACTCCGATGTCAGAAAAGATTAGTTTTCGGAAATGTAACGCATGGTCAGAACACCAGCTTATAATGACTACATGGGAAGAAAGTCATCAGGACAGGCTTGTTGGAACTACCTGTTTAATTTCCATGACTTTCAATAATGTTATAGTCTATATTCCATTTAACAAGTCTAAGAAGGTTAGAACACAAAGCTGTTGGAGACAGGGAAACTTATTTAGTAATGAATGTCAAGTGATTAAAAAGTAGAAGTGGGATGAGACCCCCTACTGTACTTGGGAGGCAAGTGAGTATAGCATCGGTCACTAAAGAGACCATGGTCTGAGGAATCAGCGAGGTGTTTTTCTTTTGTTTTGTTTTAGCATGGACGACAAAAGTGGATAAACATGGGATCTCCTTCCTGAATTCTTATTCTCAGAGGAACTCTGTAGACTGGAGGAAAGACCACAGGATATACAGCTTAGGTGCCAGGTCACGCCATTACAGAAGAGTCAGCTTTAAACTATAATTTGTCAGTTTAAAACCTGCAGTTCTATAGAAAATGAGGTGAAGGATAAAGTCCTTTCATCAACTCATACGAAGGAGATAGGAGGGAAACAACCTCATTGCAGCTTTTCACCAGTCCGTGAATCCTTCCTTGTTCTAGAAAAATCAAAGAGGTAATACCGCATCCTCAGATGTGGGTCAGAGTGCCGTCACACTTTACCTGCCTACATGGTCAGTGAAGACAAACACAAGGCTATTTGGATACCAATAGAAAGTTGTTGCATTAAGAAGAAGGATTCTTTTAGGGAATTTTAAGCACAAAATAGCCTTTAATGAAGGATTCCAAGACCTGAAGCCAAAGATGCAAGTATTCTTGAACTAATGGATTTTTAAGGAATTACAATATGTGTGTCTTGACAAATGAGTTAAGAATGCATAAAAGGATAAATTTTTAAGAAAATATATTTTAATAAAATGAAATTAGCTTCTAAGCTATTATGTATTAACCAGACCTTCTGACCTTAAGTTGTAATTATTTTGCAAATAAGTTAATAGTTTAATCTATTTTTGATTCCCCTGCTTCCTGATGAAAATATTGCACCTGTACAATATGTTAATTTATATGTATAGCCTAAATTCCCAAAATCTATGAAGGCCCTTGTGGCCCTAAAGAATTTTCTATCACTTCTTCAATTCTCCTGGCTTGATTTCATGGAAGAATTTTTATATGCTTAAAAAAGCAAGACTTTCTAAGTAGATTGAGATCATTCCTACACCTTCCAACTTACCTATATTCACAACCGTGTTTGTTTAGCTTATGGCAATGTGCAAATAAGCTACTTTGTTGTTGTTGTTGTTAGGCCAGAAAGTGGGCTCTGACTCATAGCGATTGACTTGTACAACAGAGTGAAATATTGCCAGTACCAGCGCCTTTGGAACTTCCCTGCCATGTTTGCGGGCACAGTGTCAATCCATGTTGTTGAGTGCCTAATACACACTACCAAGCATGATGTCCTTTTCCAGGGACTTTTCTCTCCAGATAACATGTCCAAAGTATGTGAGACAAAGTCTGAGCATCTGCACTTTTAAGGTGCATTCTAAATGTGCTTCCTGTAAGATTGGTTAATTCTTTGGGAAATTACAGTATTTTCAATAGTCTTCTCCAACATCATAATTCAAATACATCATTTTCATGTGGTCTTTGTAAGTCCATTGTTCAACTTTTGCATGCATATGAGGGCATTAAATATGCCATGGCTTCAGATGATTCCCTCTGACCATAATTAAGGGATAAAAATAATCTGGTGACCAGACAGAATTTTATAAAGACAATTATAGTAGATGAAAAATGAAAAAAGTCTGATTGAACAGTTGAAACCTCATCATTTGATCTCCCTTGATACACTGTGAGTTTGATCTGGTTTTTAATACCTTCTGTTTGTTTGTTTCCAAATTGGGATTTATGTCTGTGTCAATTACATAATTTCCTATCAACTTGTGAAGCAGTGGAGTCTAGCCTGTCAGTTAGGTCACATCCTGATGACCTCATTTGGAGGCACAATGGAGATAGATAGTTCACTGGAGGCCAGACCCACACTCTCTGCTTCATCTCCCTGTGGGACATTCTTGATGACAAACCAGATAGAGTTATGCTGATGGAGTCAAAGCACAGAAATTGGAGAGGCCATATGGAGACCCACACCAGTGCTGAGATGTTTATACCACACTGTATCTACAAGATTTTCCATCCACTGTCCTGTGATCTTCCTGCATTGGTCATCATTGCATGTATTGCATGAGTCAAAAGAGGAATTTCCAGACCAGTATTGGACATATGGAGTAATATAGGATTTATGAACTTGATTGGACTGGGTTTGGATGTTTCTTAATATGAAATTACTTTTTGATATAAAGTTCTCCATTACACACATATACATGGCCTATGAATTTATCTAGTCAATACAGACTAACACAATATCTGTTGTATTATAGTGTTGTTGGTGGCCTTCTTGACTCTCTGTTACTTATTTTTCTGTTTTATGGTATCTGAATTCTAGGATGGGTGAATACATACAGACAATAATTAAATTAAAAGTTTCTGGAGGGTATGGCAAGGGAGGTGAGAGAGGGGTAATGAGGAGCTACTTTCTAGGAGTACAAGAAATAAGAAAATGTTTTGAAACAAGACTGGTATAACTGAAGCATTGAATTTTATGATGTCTGAATTATGTCCTAATAAAATGATTAAAAAATAGATAATATCACAGCTTGTGTAAGGTGCCTCTTGGTCTTCAATGACATCCATGGTCTTTGACATTTACATTGGATCTTCTGAAGATCCTATAGCCTCTGCTGAATTTCCTCTGACCATACACTAGGGAGGGGAACAGTCTTGCTAATATGCTAAATACTGTGCAAATGAAGTTAAATTAAAATTTAGCACCTTATTATTTGACCACCATCCATTCAAATTTGTTCTAGGCTTTAACATTTTCTGTTTTTACTTTGATGGAGAGATTTTATTTGTTGTACATTGCTATTATGGTTGTTTTGTTTGCTTTTCTTTTGTGTATAAATGTTTTCCTGTGTATAAAATCCAGACTGGGTCAATGTCTAGGGACAATAACTGGATTAATGGTTCCTTGGGGGTATGATGGAAGAGTTTTGGGGAAATGTGGTACTAATAAAAAGGAGTGCATAGAAGAACAAAATGTTCTAAAACCTGTGTGGTGATGACCTTCTTGATGTGATTGAACTATTGTGCAAATCTTCTTGATGGGACTGAACTTTGAATATAATGATTTGTGAATTATATGCCAGTAAAACAATTGAAAAATAAAGTAGTTCTTGTATAGCAGATATCCCAGTGCCATACGTGATTTGAATTTTTGACTACTGCTGCCACTATACATAATAAGGTAAATCAAAAAGTGCTGCTATAAGGGTTTCCATTCATACATGCACCTATTTATTTCAGACAAACTGTTTAATCATGTCTTTGTCATCAGTGATAAGCAGAAGACAACTTATTTCAGCTATACAATTGTTTTGGTTTTTGTAAGGTGCTTTTAAAAGATGACCCAAACAAAGCAGGAGCATCCAGGGGGATCTTCTAGAAAGAAAAACTTAAAACCAGTTGGCTCAGAAAGTTACTTTATTATGATTCCCAAAGATATTCTTGATTGAACACCTCAAGGGACACAACATGATCATAACAGTCTATTAGGAATAGCATTTAATAAAATTGAATGCTGCATTGATGAATAAAAGCAGAAAAAGAAATGCTTACTGAGAAATTTTTTATCCAATCATGAAAATGCACCTGCTCATCATTTGAGATTAGTAAGAGTTGGACTTTGAGAATTTTTTTGTAAATTTTTACATCTTTCCTATAATCCTGATACTTTACCTGAAGTAATTGTATTTTGCTGCCTTATCTAAAGAATATTTCAAAGGAAAACAACTGAAATCTTTCAGGAATGCCAAAACTCCTCTTCTAAAGTATAACTCAAAGATTGCAGATTTTTCTGATAAGAGTTAGAGAGAGATGAAAATAATGCCTTAGAAGTGCATAGACCTATATGGTGAGTTTTCTGAGTAACAATAGGTTGACACTTTGCTATTTCTAATTTATTAACATTTCTATGAATTTGTATCTATCTATATTTTTAAATTTAGCTTGGTACATAGCTGTCCTCAATGAATATGACAAACTTATCTTCATTTCTGATTATGTGTTAGCAGAAAGCTTTGGGAGCTTCCTCTAACAAAATTTATTCTACCAAAATGGATCTCATTGCTCTGAATTTCAAAATTAAAATATGAATCTTTTCAGATACACTTAAGAGCAAAAAATGCACATCCATCATATTTATGACAAAGCAGTTATGGGAGACAATCATAAATTTCCTTTTAGTATTACTTTGCAGAGGACATGTACTCTCTTCCTGTATTGAATTCTGTACCTGTATTGAATTCTCTACCTCTTTCTTTTTCATATAATTTCTTCTTAAATTTCAAATAAGTGTCCCTGAATCCATTGATTTATTTAACATGGATTTACTGGTCAATCTAAACACTGTTGGAAAACCCTCCCTTCATAAAATGTGTTTTATTCAGGAGACAGTTAACAACTTAATACAGATCACTTAAAATACTCATAATTTCATTTACTTATTTATTCTTCAAAACCCTTGTATAGAATCAATAGAGATATCCTATCATGCTGTAGCTCATCCACGTCAAGCAACATTGTACAATTGCCACAATCTGAGTTCTTCTCCACACTCTGTTATAGCAGCCATAACTTCTGTGTTGTTTTCCTGAGGGGGAAAATACTTATGACTTTAATGAAGAAAATGAAATAGGCAACATATTAGAAGAGTAGTTGGTATTTTGTTTCGTTTTTATTTCCAGTTTTCTTGGGTGTCTCTGGGTGACATAAACAAGTAGTAAACTTGGCTGTTACCAGAAGAGTTGGAAGCTTCATCCAAACACACCTAGTAAGCAAGGGTTGGCAATATCATTCTGAAAAAATTAGTCACTGAAAAGCCAGTGGAGCACAGGTCTACTCTGTCAGATGGAGGATTATCAGGAATCTCCTTGAGAGCAACTGTTGAGATTGACTGTGTGTAGAGCACCACATTTTTCATCAGCAAATCCTAACTCCCTTTGAAGAAGTAGAACAAAACAAAGTCAGCTGAATTTCAGTTGCAGCTGTTTCTTACTTAAATTTTTCTATTCAATGTATCCCAAGTTTCCTTAAAGAAATATCACTGGGATATTAACTGTAAGAAAACTTTTAAAAGACTAATCCTACCTGTTGAATAAAATAAATTATTCTTACTTTACATACTTTTAATATTGAGTGAACATTTATTTCAGTTTGTATCCTTACAGAATAAGAATGGTACTTTCCTAGCCTTGTAACTTCCAAAAAATTTCCAGATTCAGCTCAAACCCCATCTTACAAGAAGAAACTTAACTCACTTTAGTTTTGCTTGAATCTCAAGCTCCCTTTATCTCCTCTTTATCTCTTTATCTCCACTTTACTCATCTCTGTAGACACTAAATTGCAAGTTCTCTGAGGTGTTACAGGTGTGACCAACATCTTTTAAGGAGACTCAGAAACTTGAACCATTGACCAAATGGCAATTTGGGTATTAGACATTATATTGTGGTTGTCAGTGAAGCAATACACTTCTAAACTAAAATTGGAAGAAACTGTGTGTAATAGACAAGTGATTATTCCTCCCAATTTGAAATTGAAGTGGAAACTCAAAAGAGGTGATATATTGCTCACCTGCTTAAGACTGCATATATTTTTAAAATGCAGTCCAGAAATAGCTTTGTTTCTCCTAAAAATTGACTATAATTTCTTCTTATAATGGAGAGTATATAACTAGCTATATTTTCTTTCATCCCCATGTCTGTTTGACTTCTTAGAATCAGTTACAAATTTAAGTCTCAATTACATCAATCACGTTGGATCTTATTTCTGACCTTCTGTATTCCTTTTCCACTTTGATCAAATTCTTATAGCCTTGCTTATAAATCCCGTGCTTTGATATTATTTATGCTTTAATATTATATTGGTTGAGTTTTCTAATTTTATTGTAACTGAGAGCAATACAGGAGCACATAGGAGCAAAAGGAGATGGAAGGAGAGCGACTGAAGCACATTCTGGTCCACCAAGCCCTGAGGACCATATCCCTGCTCAGAGTAGCCAGTGCACAGAGAGAACAGTGGGGCTGGCCCCACTGTGAGACAGAGACACCAGGCCCTACATTGACCTACAGTACTATGGGAGACAACACTGAGAACAGTGCGAACTGACCCCAACACACACAGGACGAAACACTGAGTGTGTTCAACAGAGCAGCAAGGGGAGCAAGGCAAGGAAGTCCCCAGGGAATACCAAAAATAAACTTCTAATCTAGTGGGTGACATCCCATCAGACTCAGCAGGAAGTATTTATAGGTCTTTCTTTTTTGTCATTGGTTGTTGCTGCTTGATTTTGTGATTTTCTTTTGTTGTTTTGTTTTGTTCTGCCTTGTTTTTGTGCATATTCTTGTATTCACATGTCTATCTAAGATATTCAGGATAAAAAATCCAAAGGATAAAACAATGAGACTGACTATTTCTCGGGAACTTGAGAGGAGGGAGGCAAGAAAGAAAGGAGGTGTTAACAAACCCAGGGATGAGGGAATAACAATTGATCTAAAATTGATGGCTAGGTGGGTGTATGAGGCCTGGTAGGACTTGATCAAGGTCAATGTAACTGAAAGCAATTACTGAAACCTGATTGGAGGCAGAACGTGATAGTGGGACAAAAGGAAAATAAGATGTAATAGAGGAAAGAACTAAGAGGCAAATGGCATTTATGGAGGTCTAAATACAGGCATGTGATATGTAAATATATTGATATGTAATGATTGGGAAATCGATCTATATACATATATTCATATATTAAGTATCAAGGTAGCAGATGGACATTGGTTCTCTACTCAAGTACTCCCTCAATGCAAGAATACTTTGTCCTAATACCCTGGCATTCTGTAATGCTCACCTTCTCATCACAATCACTGAAGACAAAATGAATGTATAGCATAGTATATGTGGTGAAGAAAGCTGCTGGTACTTTGCTATCCAAAGATACCCTCTGGGGTCTTAAATGCTTGAAAATAATCAACCGGCCTTAGAAGCAACAAAGTCCACATGGAAGAAACACACCAGCACTGATGAAACATACAACCTTCATCTAGTTCTTTAATGTGCCCTCCTTCCCATCCCCACTACAATGATGCCAATTCTACCTTAAAATCTGGCTAGATAAGAGGATATACACAGGTACAGAAAACAGATGGAAACACAGGGAATCCAGCATAGATAAATCTCTCAGGACCAATCATGAGAGTAACAATACCAGAAGGATAAGGGAAAGGTGGGGGGAGCTGGGGGGTAGTAATCACAATGATCTACATATAAACCCCTCCCTGGGGGTTGGACAACAGAGACGTGGGTGAAGGGAAACATTGATTAATGTAAGATTTGAAAAAAATAGTAATTTATAAATTAGCAAGTGTTTGTGAGGGAGAGAGGGGGAAAATGAAGAGCTGACACAAAGGGCTCTGGTATAAAGGAATTGTTTTGAAAATGGTGATGACAACAAATATACAAATGTGCTTGACACTACAGATGTATATATGAATTGTGATAAACATTTTATGAGTCCCCAATAAAATGATTTAAATAAAAAAGATACTTACTTAAACTTATTCTGAGTGCATTTCCTAATCTATCCATAAACAGCAAGAATATGGGTTTTTTTTTCCTCCAGGTTTAATTATTTTTTTTCCTCCTAAATGAATCTCTAAGAAGCAGTGAAATGCTTTTTAATATCTATAGAAATTTTACTTATAAAAGTGAATTGTGGCTGACCCCTGGTGCCATAGTGGTTGTGTGCGGGACTGCGGCCCACAAGGGTTGGCGGTTCGAATACAGCAGCAGCTCTCTGGGAGCAAGGCTAGGCTTCCTGCTCCCACCAGGGCAGTGATGTCGCACACAAAAACAGTGAATTGTTTTGGCTACTATAGACTTTTATTCTGGAGCCCTTCAAGAAACCAAGTCTATTTTAAAGGCTTAGAATAATTTAGATTTCCAATGGGTCTTTCATTTACATCACCAGACTTAGGGTCTCTTTTTCTTTTCAGAGTTTGATTACAGACACACCCACAATTTATGTTTCTCATACCTCTTTTTTTAAAAATCATTTAATGGGGTCTCTTACAACTCTGATAACATTCCATACATCAGTTGTGTCAAGGGTATGTAAACATACGATTTCATAATCATTTTCTAAACATTTCCTTTCTATTGAGTCCTCAGTATCAGCTCTTCTTCCCTCCACTCCCAGCCATCTTCACCTCATTCAAGAACAAGGTCAGGGTTGTTTTGCCTAAGTATAGATATTAATTGCATACAAAAAGAATTTAATATTATCATCTTCTCTTGAAAGGGAAATCCTGTAAGAGAATGTTTTTTGTCCTTGCGCTCTTCCCAGAATTGGAATAGCAGGTAAAAATGATCTTTTTATATTAATCATCAAACTTCTATATAATTAGTCAAATTTCCTAGTCTAAAATATAGACAGCATTTCATTGCAATAATGAGCATCTGGACTTAAAATTTGAAAGCTTTTACATAATTAAATATTCAGGGAACATCGTGAGAAACCTGGACTATTAGATGACTCTAGGTCCCACTCATTTTACCCAATTAAGATGATGCTTCAGCCATCTTCTCGGAGAACTAGCTGGAGCATTAACAGGTGTGTTCACTTTGCTGGCAGAAAACACCCATTTTCATGGGATGACTAAAAGGGTGAAAGAGAAACATTCTACAGTTGAGACCCATCCATTTGCTACCAAGGTTCACATGGAATTCTTCTGAGTTGGCTTCACTATTATGTTATGCCCTTCTGGAAAAAAAAGTAACTTTGAATATATATACATATACATATATATATATATATATTCCCTATTATCAAAACAACAGAAGAAGGAAGGAAAGGCGAGTGAGGGAGTGGGAGGAAGGAAGGAAGGAAGGAAGGAAGAAGGAAAAAATGGTTTCTGTTTACATATCCCATTTATACAAGTGCATACCTCTGATTTAGAATGGTGCCTTGAGTGCAGAAATCTGGAATACATGTGGACACATATAGTATCCAGCAGAAGAACTATATATTTTAATGTACTCTATCATGTGATGAGCATGTTTGAAAAATGGTGTGTTAGTCCAGATAGACTAGAGGAACAAATTTCAGAGACACGCATATTGGTATAAGGAAAGGGTTTATATACAAAAGAAATGTGACACTAAGAAGGCATCCCAATCCAGTCCAGTGCAAAGTCATAAGTCCAATATTAACCCATATGCCCGAAATCAGTCTGCTTCCGACTCAGGAAGTCACATGTCAGTGGGTGCAGAATTCTGGCGCTGGCAGGGGTCTCCCTATGGCTCCTCGCTTCCAGGGCTCAGGTCCATCAACAGCATGCCACTCCAGCTTCAGAGGTCTGGCTCCATCTGGGCAAAGCCGTGTGGTCTCTCCGCTGGCTCCTCCAGTCTCCCAGCCGCCGCCATTCTGTGTTGCCTGTGATAAATCATCTCTGAAACTAACTCCCAACAGCTGGGGAAGATAGCTTCTCATCTTCAATAGGGAAATACCGCGAGATTTCCCAGGAATCTCAGGTGAAAACCATGCCCACACAGAGGCCTCATCGGCTACTCAATGGCTATCTCCAGAATAACAGGTCAGACTCCACCCCTACATTTCAATCATAAAATTAACATAAGTACATGACTGCCACAAATGGGAAGAAAGCAAAATGATTTATTGTGTCGCTCCAGAAAGCTCAGATGTGAAAAAGTCAAGAAGGGTAAAGCTGATCCATGGTAGGGTTCTGATATATGTTCTAAAATGATTTCATCTCCCAGACACGTGGATACCCACCAACTACCCCACGCTTTTGTTTTTATGCTAGATTTGCTTAACTGACATAGTGCAAGATGAATGGTGCGCATTTGATCATGTTGTCAGAAGAAGGGGAAATAGAGATGGGCTATATAATTATTACTGTTTATATTTTGGTTGAATGAAACACTTGACTGCTAACTGAACCACTGGAAGCTATAAACCTACAAACAAGCTCCTTATAAGAAAAACCTAAAGATCTTTTCCTAGAAAGGCTATAATACTAGGAAAACTTTATGGGACATGACTGTCACACAGGGATACTATTTATTGAAACAGACCTGAGAAAAAGAACATATTGTAGTTAAAGCATACCCTTTCCCAAATGAGAAGCTCTGCTTAATATTGCACAGCTAAATAATAATAGAGTTTTCTTTGGATTTCTTAAATTGGGATATATTACTTCTTAACATTTATTTTATTCCTCAACTTCCATTGAAAGAATCACTCCATCTTATCTTATAATTTATCCACATTCTCTTCGTTACACTATACAAGTCATCATTAAGTATAAATAGCCAAAGACAATATTTTGGAATCACTGTGATTGCCAAGAATTTCAGATAAGTTTTGGTATCATAATTTTTTTTAATTTTCAACTTCCATGAAGTAGCCTCAAATATATATAATTTACATATACTCACCTCTAATGGATTTCATAGTGAAATTATACTGTTATTGTTCTTAGATGTCTTCAAGTCAGTTCCAACTCATAGCAATCTCATGTACAACAGTAGGAAACACTGCCCCGTCATGCGTCATTCTCACAAGTGTCATTAGGTTCAGCCCATTGTTGCAGCCCCTGTTTCAATCCATTTTGTCAAGGGCCTTCCTATTTGTCACTCCTCCTTTACTTCAATTGGACCCCAGGTCATGTCAGAAGTTCAAAATCACAAACCACTACCAGAGAGAAAGATAGGGCTCGCTACTCCCATAAAGAGTTACAGTTTCAGAAATCCATAGGGGGCAGTTCTGCTCATATAGGTATACTATGAATAGAATTGACTATATTGCAGTGAGTTTGCTTGTGATCCATTTTATGAAACATATAAAACATCCATAAGCATGTGGTAGAATATACTAAAGGCTGTTTTTGGTTCTTACGAATCTGTTTTAATTTTCATCAGGTTCAACCTGACCTTACATATGTGTAGTTTTGTACCACAGTTGGCCCCTGGCCTGGTTTTAGCTGCTGATATTTGGTTTCTTCACTCAGTGTTTTTCCACCTATGTAGTCAATGCGACTACAGTGTATTCCTTCTGGAGAAATCTATGTGTAAAGTTACCATTTGCATTGTCCAAAGGTTATTTTCTATAAAGAAGACCACAGTACCCCAAATGAAAATTTCTGCTTAGGTGGGGTGTTTTGTAGTTTTGTTTTCTTACTTAGCCCTACCCAGTTATAACTGTATCATTCCTCAACAAAGTCCCCTTTTTCTCAATCCCAACAGCGTATAATACTTTCTTCTTTGACCTTTCTGGTTTCAGAATTGAGATTTTGGAGGAACATTGTTATTGACTATGCGTTCAGTTATGCAGAGTCTTTGGGAGTTCTGCTTCTTCAAATTGTCAGGAATTGTGTAAAGTTAACAACAGCAGCAACAGACCAGAATGCTCTCTAACCCAAACTCTCCTTCCTTGTGTTTATAGATATTTGGGTTTCATTGTGAATTTATCTTGGTTAAGAAAAGTATGAAGCTGTTTTCTTGTAGTTTTTATTGTAAAATGGGGAGTGTTGTGCAAACAGGAGACTTGAAAGGATTTTCTAGGATTCCTGCTTACTACAGAAAGAGATCTCAAAATTCTTAGTAATTTTACATATTAATAGCCATTCAGCTGTAACGATTACATCTCCTCCCAAAACCACCAGACTCACTGCTATCCAGTTGATGCCAACTCATAGGGCAGCAGTCTTATACTAACATCTGCTCCTCTAGGGAAATGTGAGACTTTCTCCTTCCATAAAGTTCCAGTCTTGCAAACCCAGAGAGGCTATTCTACCCTGGCCTATAGGATCGCACTGAGATAATTTCTTAGTCAAAAGAAAAATGCTAATACTTCCAATAGTATTAACACAAGAATGAAAGTTTTTTCTCTCATTTAAAAAAAATCTAGCCACTGGGAAGAAATGAAGGTTTTAACATTTTAAAAAATTACAAAGACTGAAAAAAATCCCTGCTGAAAAAGCCCACAGCACCATAGTGGAGGATACAGTGATTCTAGGTAGAATACAGGAACCTTCTCTTTATTATTTCTTAATATGTAAGGAGACACTTTTTATTGAGACCCTTCCTAATTTCAATTTATATTAGAGCCATACTGTCAGCAATTAATCCTACTTATTTACAAAAGCTTCTATTACAGGGTATGAAACCTACAATATAGAAGAGGTTGCCAATCAGAAACAGACATTTATTTATTGTCCATCTGTTATGATATCTTTTGATCATATTGCAGATTTACATGATTTTTCTCTGATGTTCCCTGATTTACTATGTCTGCCAACCTATTGGTAAGTGCTCTTTCAGCCCAGTCAAATTGCCATTGAAAATTTAATGATAAAGAGAAAATAGTTTTGAATTTCCTGATATTCCTAAATCAACAGATTATTTAAATTAGACAATATTCAGGAAGACATGATTTTCTATGTGGAAGCACTTGCCATGTCTCTCCAAAATTTCAATCACCTGGCGCTTCCCTTTATCTATTTCTTGAAACCTTATGGAATACCATATCCATAGATGAGGATTGTTTGCTCTCAGCTGAGAAAACAAAATCCCTAAGAGATCTATTTGAACCTCTGCTAAAATTTTCCTCAGTGTCCATTCAAACAAAAGCAAAAAGAAAAACCAGCCCCACACGCCAATACATCTTTCTATATATTTAGCTGCCTCCCATGCCAGCTCTTGTAATATTTCTTATTTTCCAGTAAAAAGAAACACAAGAAAATAATAGGGGCTGGAGATTTGTTCAGCATTTGTAGCCAATCAATCATATTTTCTTCTAGATTTCTGGTCGTTCTTAATACTCACACTGTTCACACATAGCTGGAAATAACATGTAGATGGAAACATGTAGATGGAAACATCCTGAAATCCCCTCCATAGAAGAGGGGATGGAAACTCTGGTACATACACACAATGAAATGCTGCACATCCCTACAACACAGCGCTGAAACATCTCAATGCATGGATAGATCTGGAAGCCATTATGCTGAGTGGAGTGGTGTTGGTCAAGCACAACAAGACAAATGCTGTAAGATTCCTATGCAGCAGCACCATGCAGCAGAACGGACACAAGCTCAAGCTCATAGAGCATCCAGTCTTCTGGTGGCGGCCCAGACACCCTGGTAAAGACCTGGACCAGTGATAACAAACCACAAACCATCCACTTCAGGTAAGGATAGTGCAGTAACTTGGCCTGAGGGCACTTGACAGCCCCTGGATCCAATCGTCAGCTTGCAAAATTCTGTAGACTTTAGCAATGAGTCCTTTGTCTATTATGCCCTTACTAAATATCTTTTCCCAGTCTGTGGGCTCTCTTTGGATGTACACAAGTGTTTTACTTTTAATAAGTCCCATTTATCTGTTTTATCTTCCATGGAGTGAGTTTCCTTTGTTATTTCTGATAGCCTGTATATTCCCTGCACTAGGGCTCCTAGCTTTGCCCCTATTTTTATCTTGATGATCCTGATAGCTTTGCGCTTTACATTTAGGACTTTGATCCATTTTGAGCTCTGTTTTGTGCATGGAGTGAGATATAGATCATTTTTCATTCTTCTACAAGAGGATACCCAGCTTTTCCAACACCATTTAGTGAAGAAGGTATAACAATTATGAATGATACTGATTCCTTGATATCTTTTTCCATCCCCAACCCCTGATATATAGGAATCCACTTGATTTTTGCTTGTTAATATTGAATCCTGCTATTCTACTGAACTCCTCTATTGTTTCCAGAAATCCTATTGTGGACCCCTTAGGATTGTAAATATATAAAATCTTACCTTTTGCAAATAGGGAAAGTTTTGTTTCTTCTTTACCGAATTGTACAACTTTGATATCTGTCTTATTGGCTGGACTTCCAGCACAATGATGAATAGAAGTCAGGATAAGGGACATTCTTGCTGAGTTTCAATATTCAGTGAAAATGTTTTCAACTTTTCTCTATTACATTTAATATTGGCTACTCATTTTTTCTCATATCGCTTTTATTATATTTAGAACTTTCCCTTATAATCTTATTTCTTGAAAGTCTTTATTAGGAAGAATGTTGGATGTTATCAAATGATTTTTCTGTATCAAATGATATGATTATCTGTTTCTTATCCTTTTTCTTGCTAGTGTGATGGATTATGTTGTTTTTCAAATATCGAACCATCCCAGCATTCCTGGTATGAATCCCTCTTGATCATATCCATTATTTTTCGATAAATTGTTGGATTTTATTGGCCAAGATTTTGTTAAGGATTTTTTTCATCTATGATTATGAGAGATGTTGGTCTCTAATTCTCTATCCTTGTGGACTCTTTACCAAGTTTTGTTGTTATCGTCATGCTGGCTTCATAGAATGAGTCTGGGAATTGCTGTCCCTTTCTGTATTCTGGAAGAGTTTGTGTCATATTGGTGTCTCTTCTCTGAATGCTTCGTAGAATTCCACTATGAAGTCATCTGGACTGGGG
The DNA here is from genome assembly GCA_004026705.1 of Nesogale talazaci. Lineage (NCBI taxonomy): Eukaryota > Metazoa > Chordata > Mammalia > Afrosoricida > Tenrecidae > Nesogale > Nesogale talazaci. The sequence continues at coordinate 121,275 of PVJH01003452.1, forward strand.
AAGCCTTAATGTTAAGGATAAACATGTTTAATGAGCTGGTGAAGAGGGTTATGGGACTTGAAGTTATAGAAGAGTGTGTGTTACTGAGGTGGAGGAAACTGGTTTCAGGAATTGTGGTGGTTGGGGTAAGGGAGAAGTGTATTGCATCTCCCAGAGTCGCTTTACAACCATGTATATATGTAGACAGGATGCAGTCCTTCCATTATTGTGCTTCTTACAGTTTATTGCTTATTGCAGTTTATTGCTGCTCAACTCAGAAGCACCCACTGCTTACACATGCTTCTATGTTGGAAATGGGCTTAAATTATAGTGGATGTCCCAGGGAAAAGGAGCTTCCAAGAAGAGGGCCATCTAGCTAAGGGCTGTCATGCAGGCTACTTAGTCTGAGGAGAAAAAGTCAGAGAACCCCTAAAACACCAAACTGTGGTCCATTTCCTGGGAAGCGGGGAAGGGGGCAAGCGTTTTGTGTGTCCTTTTTCAAAAGACAATAGGAAGAGATTTAGTAACTTCCTGGAGCATCCTTCCTGTAGGTGCTGCACGCTCCAGCTGCACCTCTGTCTCTGAGTGCCGGATCCTTTTCCACCTAACTGGGGCTGTCTCTCTGGAGAGCTCATTTGAGAGGACTGGCCTCAGTGAGGGATTTAGGGAAATCGACTTCACAGACTGCCACTGGTTCCAAAATCCAGGGCCTCTAGTAGTCTGTGTTGGTGTCTGTGGGATGCCCCTGAGGGGTACCCTGTTCTGGGTCACCTCCCCATACTGGTGAGCCTCCAAAGGTAGGTGCAAGAGGGAGAGAGACCACAAGTTGCTGCCCCATAGAAAAGGGGAGCAAAGCATGGATGGGTGCTCTGAGAGCGGGCACCGCAAGCATTGCCGTGTCTTCTATGGAAGAACTGGCAAAAGAACCCTGGGATGCTGGGGGCCCGATCTCTCATCGTGGTCCCTCTTCTTGGCCTCCTCTTTCATAAATCTGGCGATCACACAATGAAGTCTTCATGTGGGCAATGTGACATTAGTGCTATCTTCCCAGAGGTCCTCTGCTTCAATATACTGATGATTTTTCTGTTTGAACAGCTACATGATAGAATACTGCTTGCACCAAGTCTATTTCAGTGCATAGTGAACCCAAAGGATAGAGGTGGGCTTTAGAGACTGCAAAGTCTTGTCTTATGATGCTAGACAGCTTCCTCTATCTCACAAAGAGTCAGTGGTGGGTTAAGTAAGGGCTGCTGAATGGTGGTGAGCAGCCCACTAATTAACTCGCAGCACCAGCAGGTTTCTTTCAGAGAATAGTGCCAGGAGATGTGAATTACTTAACCTTGTTCTTCTACTCAAAGCCCCTAGCTCTGACCAAACAATACTTCCGTGCATGGATATGGCAATAAGGTGGAGAAGATTCTTACATTATTCCTCTGTGAGTAATTGTGACGTGGAATTCCTGTTATACTATCTTGCCTAATGTTAAATAAGTTCTCTGTGATGTAGAAGGAGGGATCTCATTTCCTGCATGGACCAGGAGTGGAGCACAGCTTCTGGACCCCAGATTCCTGTGCATTAAACACCCTGGATCCAGAAGAATTCGAACAGTGGCAAAGCTAGAGTAGTCAGAGTCCAAGGAGTCCAAGCATGGAAAAAAAATAGATGTCCCATCCCACGAAGCAAGTAAAATGAGTCCTTTTATGCAGGAGGCTGGCCTGTGGGGTGGGTTGCCTCTAGGTACTTACTTCAGGAAGCTGGACTAACTGACCCACTGAGCTTGAGAAGAGTGGCTTTGGTTGAGTCTTAAAGCTGATTGATATGCCCTTTTTGACATTCAATAGCAGACGTGAATGAACTTTAGAACATGTTCTGATAAACAATTTAACTCTGAGCATTTTCACTGGTATCACACTCTGTTAACTTCCTTAATAAAGCCTCAAATTTAAAATTTACCTGTGAGCTATCTGTTGCCACTGCAATGGTTATTAGTACTTTGGAAGTTGAGACAGAGAACCAGCCTAATGACAACAAACAGGGGCAGCTCTTGCCATTGTGAACCAGATTGTCATATGGCTTACTGTTCAGGGAATAACAAGTTAAAAAGAAATAGTGACACATTCATTTTCAAAAAGGATAGTTCAAAGTCTATCTTGAAGCCCAATGCTGACGGTGATAGAAGGGCTATCAGCATACAAGGAAATTCAGTCTGCACCAACCACTAAAGCTAGTGATGAAGAAGTTAGTTACATCAAATTCTTCTGTTTGAAGTTGATCAAACATGCACTCAAGATGGACTGATAAGCATTGGTGATTGGAATGCAAAATTTTGAAACAAAGAGAGAGGACTATTGGTTGGAAAATATGAACCCAGTGATAGAAATTAAAGTGAATGTCACATGATAGAATTTTGAAAAAAGAATTATGCCTTCATCACAAATACTCTTTTTCAACATTACATTCTTGAACTATTCAAATGGACATTTCTGAGTGGAAAACACAAATCAATTTGACTATATTTGTGGGATGAGATAATGAAAAAAGGTCAATGTAATCAGCTAAAATGATTCCAAGTGGGTACTATGAAACAGATCACATGTAAGTTGAAATTGAAGCTGAAGATGATTAAAACAAGTCTGAGAGCCACAACACTACTTTCAGTGTTTTTCCAGCTGAATTTTAAGAGCACCTCAAGTACTGATTTGACTCATTCATCCGTGGGATGATAGCAAGTACAACATACATAAAGGAAAAAGTCATGTAAAATATCACAAAAGAAATAAAAGATAAAAGTGGGTATCAGAAGAGACTCAGAAACTTATTCTTGATTATAGATTAGCTAAGGCAAGTGGAATAAATGATGAAGTCAGAGCTAAATAGAAAATTTCAAAGGGTGGATGAATACAACAGTTAGATATTGCAATGAAATGTGGAAAGATCTGGAGTTAACGGGGAGAAAAAGAACATGGTCTGAATTTTTAAAACTGAAAGCAATAAAGAAAAATATTCAAGCTTGGAGTTAGAATATTAAAAACATTCCATGGGCAAAATATTGAAGCATCAAAAAAATGGAAGGAACACACATTGGTACAGATAAGAACTCTCAACACATGGAATTCAGGAAAGATAACCCCCTCAGGAACAGTAATGGGAGCTGTGATATCATGGAGATTGGGGGATGGTCAGGGAGGAGAAAAGGGAGAACCCATCATGAGAATGGATATATAGCTTCCATCCCAACAAAGGGGACAAGTAACAGAAATGTGGGTGAAGGACACAATGGACAATGGAAGATACAAAATAATATAACAATATATAATTGATCAAGGATAGATGAGTAAGAGGGTGAGGAGTGAGAGGGGGAAAGAGGTGTTTATACCAAGAGTTCAAGTAGAAAACATTTTGAACATGATGATGGCAATATATGTATAAATATGCTTGATACCACTGATGTATGGAATGTTATAAGAGCTGTAAGAACTCCCAACAAAATGATTTTTAAAAATCTTCCAAATCCACAAAAAGTGCTCTTTGTATTCTCCATATTAACAAATGTGGGACCAATTCATCTAGTTACCAGCTGTCTCTCTAAATAGGCTGGTTAAATCAGGTTATTTTCCTTCACTGGGAACAATCTGACCACTCCTAGGTGAATAATTCAGTTGTAATCAGGTGTACACCATAGCTTTCAATAATAAAATAGTCACCAGTAATCACCTTTCAAGCTAATGACTGTTTCACCTTTGCCTGACGACAACACCTTGGTGTCTATTGAGTAGTTTGGGACAACATCCTTTGGTTATGTGGGACCAAAATTTGGTACTCTAGACCAGAGTTGTATTCAAGGTCATATTTGTACTGAACTCCCTTCAACCAGTAAGGACAATTGGTGGCCCTGTTCAGTAAGAATTTAATTGCTGTCAGGTTGACTCAAAAGTCACATTCTGGGAAAAGAGGAGTTTGTTGGCTCTTATAAAGATTACAATCTCAGAAACAGGACCTCTATGAGTCAGAATTCAATTTCTGCAGTGATTTGGGGTTTGTATTTATTTTTAATACACTTATTAAGACATCAATGATCTCAATTTATGTTTTATTTATTGATCACCTAATATGTGTTTTGTATCTGATAAAGGATTTGAAGATGATAAGGTACATATTCAAATAGCCCCAAATATATACAAGCTACGCTAAATCACAGTGCCCGTGGGATTTAACAGACAAGTGCACATATAGCAATGATAGGAAAGTAGTACTCTTCAGTAGAGTGTGTCTTGATTTTCTTGCTGCATCCAAGTTTATAATTGAACTATAGTAAAATCTGATTTTGTTGTCTATATTCATGATAATAATTTTAATCATGTACTCTATGTTAATCATGTGCAATGTATAGTACATTGCAGTAACAATTTTGCTCCTTTTTAAATTGAAATTTTAAATAATTGTTTTTCCTTTGGGGATGGATGATGGAAGAATCGCCACTTTATTTTGGAATATCTGTATTCATTGTCATTTCTAGTTTGGTAATTTTAAATGTTGTTATTGCTTTAAATCAAGGCATTTTATCTACTAAATGCTGCACTGCAAAACCATTTGACCCTTCATTTAAAATCATGCTGGATTTGCATGCTTCCACCAATGATTGTTATCCACCAACAACTTTTATGCTTAATTAACTCCTGTTTGTTTCCCTGGGTATGTTTTCTCTGGTCCTCTATTTATATCATTCTATGCGACTGAAGATTAGTCCTTGAATGTGGCCTTGGCCATTAGGATATTCCCCATAAAGCATCTCACTCTGAAGATACTCTGAGAGACAAGGCTATTAGCTTGTCAAAGTGAATAAAATAATTTTTACTTGATAAAGTTCCTCAAGAAAACAAAGTCCTTATAGAAGAGAGGCCACTTGATTGTGCGTGATTAGTTTTCTTTAGTGGATGCTTGATTAAGAGTGGAATGTAAACCAAGCTAGAATTTCCAGAAAGCAAAAGGTCAGATGTAAACATCTGTTCATGGAAATAAAATGCGAAGATGTGAACTATTCTGTTAATAGGTAAAAATGTGCTCATACTGCAATCATACATAAGTGCACTGACTAGTGTCATTCATCTAGCAGCAATTCATGTCCTCCTAGACAAATAATCAACTATTACATGCTAGAGACTTCAAGATGGAGTTCATCTTACTTACACTCAATCACTAATCCTATAAATTTCCTTTGTTCTCTATGAATTTAAAAAAACAAACCAACAAAAAACTCCAATTTAATAACAATTAGTTTTTACACTATGGCCCTGCTCGATACTTTCCCTCAGGAAGGGAACACAGAAGATATGGAAAGCGTGGGGAAGAAACTAGATGGTGCCCAGCTATATGATAAAATAGTTTCTGGGGTATTAGAAGTGTTTTTTTTCCCCCAAATAAGCAGTCCTTTAAGTGAGATGACAATTAAGTCTACACCAACATCGGGGACTGAAGGATTGTAAATGAAATCCCAAGACAAAGGGATAGTGTCAGAATAGTATCAGAGCCTAAATTATGACAACTGGTTTGCAGAAGGCTACATATGACCATGGAAGCCCAAGACACATTGGCGAGCTCTTCATTAGAAATAAGCCTCTGGTAATTTCACTCTATCCATAATAAGGGGATGGGAAGGAATTGGGTAAAAGACATCGTACACCGTTCAGATGGCTATAGGAGAACAAAAGTATAAACCTGATCCGAACAGTTAAAACCTTGTCAGTTGACACTCCCCCCCCCCCCCCACCACCACTCCAACCAGACACATTGGGCTTGATCTGATTTTCAACAGTGTATGTGTGTGTGTGTGTTTCCATATTGAATATTATCTCAGATGTATTTTGCTATTGGGAGTAACCCTATTGAGTTTGTGGTATATTATTTTCAGTATATGCAACCCAGGGTTGATGAAGCTATAGAAACACAAGCAGCATGTGGGTTTCTGGGGGGAGTGACGGAGGAAGTCATTAAGTGCGCGGGTAAAAGGGAGGCGATATCAAGGAGTTCCAGAAGGAGGAGAACATTTTGAAACTGTATTAGCAATTGCACATTACTGCTTGATGTGACTGAAAAGTGGAGCCATGTGGTATTTGCTTAGCTCCCCCAAAAATAGTGTTTGAAAAAAGCTGCCATGGAGTCCGTTGTAATTTATAGTGACTTGTGGGACAGAGCGTAACGCTGCCTGCGTTTTCGGAGGCTGTGGATCTTCATAGGAGAGAGCCTCTTTATGTGGCCCTGAGAGCAGCTGGTGAGTTCCAGTAGGTGTCCTTGCAGTTAGCGGCCCAACGTGCCAGCCACGCGCTACTCCGGATCCAGTCTTCCCCATCTCTCTCCTGTCTCTTTTGCCTCCTTGGACAGAGATGTGCTTGGTGCCTTTACTGAGCCCTGCTGAGGGAGTGGTTACGCCTTGGGCTGTGAGCCGCTTGGTTGGTCATTCCAAACCATGGGCAACACCAAGGGAGAACGACTGGACTCCTGTAAACAGTCACAGTCTCTGAAACCCACCAGGGGTCACTATGACTCAGCATCGATTTGATGGCAGGAAGTTTGGTTTTCAGTATACAGCTTGAATAGTATTGTTCCTCCATAAATATCGTTTTCTTTCCCTCCTAACAGAGTATAGGAGTAACTTTTTTGAAGAATGTGGGGTTCCAAGCTGTTTGTAATGTCCTCCTTTTGTATCCTCTCTCATGCTTCTTAGCATTTCAGAATAAGAGGCAGTGCCACATTTCACAATTGCACCCCGCATTATTCTGCCAGGGCTGGCGATGTTCCTGTCTCAACAACTTGGCCAACCCAAGCAGCAGCTGCCTTTTACAGACTGCCGTGTCCCTTTTAAAAGCTGCCATGTTTTTTGTTTTTTTTTTTTTGCAGATTGAAAAGGTAAAATGAGAAGTTAATTTGAAATAAGGAAATGTGTCTCGTGAAGTCTGGAAGTGTTAAAGGTAGAATGACCTTTGATCTTATAGAAATTCTTCTCCGATGAGGTCTACATTTCAGAAATTCATATCTCAGAATTACTATCACAGTAGAAATTGTTTAAGAGACAGGAAAATAGTTAAAATGTAGGCTTTTCTGTTTTCATTTTGCCTGTTTTATTAAGTCGTCCAAATATGAAAATGCTTTACATTCATGAAACATGCCCTTTTCTTTAGCTAAAACACAGGCACTTTAATTTTAGTCAATATATTTTAGTAAAATTAATATACTTGACAATTGCATATTTAAATAATGTGCCAAGAACTTAATCTGTCTACTGCTTCATGAAATTATCAAACAATCCCAAAACTGCAATCAGTGAAGACATTAATTTATGCTCCAATATCAAAATTGCTCTGACAAATTAGGACGTGCTAGGGAAATATATTATGCACATCTTATATGTACCCATCTTTTTAAAAAAGATACTTGTCCATTTAAAGACAAGTATTCTTTCTGTTGGCTCATGATACACTCATAACTTCCTGTTATGAACTCTCACACACGGAAGCTATTGCCAGCTAACATCTAGAAGGGGGTCTCCGTTGAATTAATGTCCACACAGAGACCATGTCAGTCCAAGCATGTCTGCCAAAGAATAAGTACATTTAGTCTAAAAATGAGATCTAATTTTAATATCCCCAAAACTACAATGCTTGTCTATGTGAATGAGGAGGCACAAAGTACTTTCATTTATTTTGCAAATCCATACTGCATTAGGTGAATCTACTTTGTGTGATTACATCAGCATTGTAATTGTTAGTGGTCTTTGAATGGGCTTCATTCTCTAATGATCTTACATATAACAGAAACCAACAAAACAGGTCATCAACCAGTCTTGTGCCATCATCATGATCTTGTGTATGTTAGTCTTTTGTTAATGGATATTGTGTCCCTCCTTCTCACTGATGGTGTCTTTCATTGTGCTGACTTTGTTTGAAAAGCACATGTTTTCCCCCAAATGAAGATTTTTCCTAAAATACACAAGTAGTTAATATGATAACCAGTGTTTTATTTTCAATTTAAATATATTACCTTTGCATATGAAATTTCATTAAAATATTCATACTTTAAAATCTTATTTTATCTATTTTGTTCCTCCTCACTACCAACCTATCTACATATTTTCATTAAAAACAAATATGCATGGCAAGTTATTATCTCCAAATCCCCTGTCATAGATTCATTATGACTCAAAGAGAAGATTCGAGGTTTTGGAAATCTTTACAGGGGCGGACCACCTCATCTTTCCTCCCCCGAGTGGTGAAGCTTTTTGAACAGGCAGCTTGCAGTTATCAGTTCAATAATTACCTTACAGGCTTATTAGCCAATTTCTAAATAAGATATTTTACATTTACTTATCAGTTTAATCTTATTTATTTTAACTGTAAACAATTTTGAATCCACCCGATGTTCAACTGTAGGCCTAAATCAAAGTGTCAAACATTTGAAGAATACTGACAATTCCTCTTTCAGTATTATTTTCACTGTAACATTATTATGAAAGCATACTTATTTACAACTACCGTGACAAATTATAGAAGGTGATCATAGAGAAGATCAGCACCCATTAATGTTTCATCTCCTGATTATTTTATGTTAACCTCTTTCTGTTTATTGATATTAATCTATAATGTAATTTCACCTTGCTGTTATGATTCTAGATGGCAGTAATTCATGCCATAACGAAATCTTACTATAATAAATATCTCTTGAGAATTGCTTGTAAAATTAATTTATTATTATAAGTTATTTTTCCAATTGCTTCCCTGTTACATATAAAAAAGATTTCTAATATGAATACTGGTGCTCGGTGCCCATGAGTTGGTTCCAGCTGATAGAGACTCCATAATCAACTGAACAAAGCATTGTGGGGTCCTGTGCTAATATCACAATAATTGCTGCTTCAGCCCATCATTGTCACTGCTGCGTGAATCCACCTTTTATGAGGTTCCCTCTTCATATTTGACCCTCTCTTTTACTAAGCATAATGTCCTTCAGGGACTAGCAACTCCAAATAACATGAACAACTTATGTGGGTTGAGGTCTGTCATTCTTTGTTTTTCTAAGAAACATTCCCACTGTATTTCTTCCAAGACAGATTTCTTTTGTTCTGACATTCCATGGTATGCTCCCTGCCACGGGGGCAACCCAAACACATTGCAACACTGTAAGACATAGCAGACCTGCTCCTTCGGGTTCTTCGAATCTTTACAGGAGCAGACAGCCTCACCTTTTGCCCTTTCACAGTTAGTAGGTTTGAAATGCTAATGTATAACCCAATCCTAGCAAGGTTCTTTATATATGGCATATTTAGAACTGTTTGCCAACAGCATAGTTCAAAGGTCTAATTTCCCCCCTAGTCTTCCTTATTCATTGTTCAGCATTCATCTATTCTTAAGGTGATTAAAAATACCATGTCTATGGTTAGTTGTACCTTAATCCTCAAGGTGACGTTCTCAGCCTATAGTCTGAATACTTTGAGTGAAAAATTATAACCCTGACATCATTATTTCTTGTTGTAAACCACACAGTATCTTTTGTTTTGTTGAAATGACTTGCTCTTGGCATATATGCAAGGATTGCAGGAGCACAGATTGGTATTCCAAATTTCCTATTCTTTATGTTATTCATAACCTGTTATGGTCCACATAGTTAAATTCAGCCAAACATTTTTCTTTTATTCTTTGCCTTCAGTCAAGATTAATTTGGAAGCACCAATGATATCTCTTACTTACCTCCTTTCATGAATCCAGCTGTTCCCTATTGATGTGCTTCAGCAACTGGTTTTCAATTATATAGAGCAAAAGTTTGCTTGCCTGTGAGTAAAAATGTTGTTTGATTGATACTTATCTGGCAGGGGAGATACCATGATCACAAAGGTGGCTTCCCAGGGCGAGGCTTATCCATTGCACTCTGAATGTGCTGACCCCTGTGATTTCCCTAAATGTGAGAAACTCAACTGCATAATTTGTGACAGTGGGGTCTGCACTTGTACTCTCCCCTACTTTCTTTAGGAAAAAAAATATTGTCTGAGAATTTTCTGAATTCATTGTCACTTTTCTTTGCAATGATGACAAATACATAACTCTGCCAGTTGGTTGGCCAGTTATCTTTTATGCAAATTTCTTGGATAAACAAGAACTTTCAGCATTGAATCTATTTATGGAAACATTTCGATTGTCATTTTGTTCATTTCTGGAACCTTGTTGTATAACTATTATTTAAGTGCAGATTGAAATTTTGTCTTATGTCCCACTGGGTTTTGCTCACAATATATCTCCAGAAATGACCGAACATTTATCAAAAAGTAGCTCTGTGAATTCCTTCCATTTTTCCCTCATGCTTCTTGTGTTCAATATTTTGGCAATCAAATGCATTATTGATGTAACTTGTAATTGATGCTTGAATTTTTTTTGCTTCGGTTCTTCTGAATGCCAGGCTTGCTCTTCCCCTTTGGTGTCCTAACTCCTGGCCTTCATCACATCTCATTAAACTTCACTTTGCCTTCTCTATCCACGCTATGCAATCTTTTGTCTAGCTCTCTTACTTCATTTCTTCTATTTGGTTTATCTTCTCTATGATCAACAGCAAGTATCAGACATTCAACTGGCTGTATTTTGTTTCTCCTTTTCTGACTTTGATGACCATCTGTTTTCATCTTATATGATGTCCTTGTTCATCTTACAACTGTGTTGGTCTTTGGGTATGGTATTGACTATGTCAAATCTGCATTGGAAATAGTCTTTCAATATACTCACAGTTCTACTTTGACTCTTGTGGATTTGATTTCAACGTCTCCAGCTTCAATTGGACATGTGTTTGAGAAGTTGATGTCTGTTCCATAATTGTCTACTTGCCTGGTTCTGGCTGATTATCTTGGGCATATACCTTTTCTGTTTCCACAGGTATAATTGCTCTGATTACTGTGCATTTTATCTGGAAAGATATATGTACATAATCACCGTTTATATAATTTAAAAGATGTCTATAACGAATGAATAATTTTGATCACCTACACTTTCTTTGCCAAAAATAATCCTCTTTACTCCTCACAGCTACATTTTAATCACCAGTAATTGCCATTTCAGCCTGATTTTATGTTTGATCTATTTTAGTCTATATAACAGAATTCTTCAATTTCTCTGTCAACTATTGTTCAAAATTATGCACCAACCATCAGTCTTGGTGGTCTCTGTGTAAATTTTGAACAATAGTTGTGTTAACAGGTCTTTCTTGTAAGGATGTAGCTATCCTATCACTGAAATCACCATACTTAAGGAGAGAGCTTGAAATGTGCCTTTTCCTGGTGAGTGTGACAACCTTTCTTTTCTATGTCTTGCTACCAGCAGAAGCCATACATTTGTTTGAGTCATGATGTCTAATATCAGACAATTTTAGTTCAGTAATTTTATAATATTGATATTTATGCATTTCACTTAATTTTGGCAATATCTGAAATTTCTAGCTGCATAGGTTGTATATTCCTTTTTCTGATTGTTGTCATCCTACCACATCAGACAATGAAGGTCTCAAATGCTTTCCTCCATCAACATCATTAAGATCAACTCTCCTGTCCACCTTAGTTGACCCTGCTTACATCTGAGATTACTGAGATTACATCTCAGATTATATCTGAGATTAGCATAACTTCCATTATCTCAGCAACATCAACTGCAATAAATGGATGTGTAAGTGCTGAGTTTGAATAATAATAAAATACAAAATTAAGTAATACCGTTCCCATTAGTTTCCTAGTTTGGGTTTTATTATTTTTAATGCTTTCAGTTGTTTGCATATGCATCCCAGCTCTAGCCTTTGCTGAATTTATCTAGTCAATTGTTTACTACAATATCACAATTTTCAAGGTAAGTTCTTTAATAGCACAGGCTTAATGTACTCTGTAAATGAAGACTGTGTCTCAAAGAATTCAGAAGTTCAGAGTAATTTGTCAAAGTTAAGGAAAAAACATCTTAACGCCAAGCTCAGAAATGTATAAGAAGGAGTTCAGTAAAACCACGTGGTTCCCATAAGTACTATAAGTACTGTAAATTATATTATTTACAGTTGAACCCCAGCCCTCCACCCTCACCCTTTCTAGAAGGAGAATTGAGATGCAATGCAGTGAAGTTCCAAATCAATTTTTCCCATAAGAAATAACTGAAAACGGATTAATCCATTCTTGATCACCACGTTTTACCCTAACCCTGCCTTTTTATATAAAACATGACACAGGAATTTCAAAGTCAATAATTTAGAGTTAAATAATATAATTTAAATAAGAAACACACATCTAAGAAGTGTTGAACAACTGCAGCATGGTCCACACCTTGAGATTGATGAGGACTTGCATCTGTGGACATGGATGGGGAGAGGAGACCTGGAGGGGGGGGGGGGGAGAGGACAGAGACAGAGAGACTGAGAGAGAGAGAGAGAGAGAGTCATTGTTTGCACGGGGAATGCCCTTCCCTAAAAAAATCAACTGGTAGCTGTTTTTCAGGAGAATTTTTTCCCTTTATTTACCTTTTCCCCACCAGGACTTGGATAGCTTTCTTTAAAAATAAAAATCTGTCTAATGTGGTCTGCTGCTGGTGTTTCCTTGACTGTTTTCTAAAAGGGCTTATTAAATTACCACAATAATATTGATAACACAGTTAACCAGTTGCTTGTCAGAATTATTCTTTTCAAAAACTCTTTCTTAGGAAACTATGTTTTTGATCTAAAAAACGTACAAAAATCCACAAAAACTAAGAAAATTACAGTAGAGCAAACCGCTTGGAACACAGTTGCAAAAGGTTTAAACAAAGCATAATAACACCACGAACCAACACCAAGTGACTAAAACACGAACAGCTTCTGTTTACAAAATCACGTGCGTCGGGGCAGATTCCAATGTTTTGTTTGAGCTCCAACGCAAAATTTTCTCGACATTATGTGTCAAAATCCAATTATGTTGAAGACTGATGAGGTAGAATATGGGGGTCCTACCATATTTATTTGGCTGAAAGGAAGAGGTAAAACTTGCCGACTAAAGCTCTTTTCCCTTAGATTACCCCTGCTATAATAAAAGTGTCCTATGAGTTAAAATGTAAATGGTAATGTTTCCAAAAATACACATTTAATTCAGAGCATCACCATCCTGGGATATAAGAGAAGGATACCTGAGTAACTAAGTTTTTTCACTAATGTGGTTGCATCTTTGCCATGCTACAATAATTAATATTAATAAAATATATTAAAATGCATTAATCATTATTGCTCTAATTATTAATATACTTTCCATAAAAGAACAGAACATATGGTATCTTCCTCAATGTGTGTGTGTGTGTTTAAGAAGTGGTATTTGTATGTATATTATATATGCAGACACTCATGTGGCCTACTAGTGTAAAGCAATGACAATGCACAGTGAGCCCAAAGGCCAGGGGGGAAATAAAATTTTATTTCAGTGTTACATCACTATGCCACAGAATCCCTCAGACAGAAATCCTCTCCTTTATTCCAGCTGCAGTGCTGCTGTGGTTTAGAGCAAGAATGGTTACCTATGGAAAGAGTAAGAATGCTACAGGCATAACTACTATAGTGTTAATAGAGAGTTACGCATTTTCTTTCAATGAAGATCAACAAAGGGCTGGATGAACAAAGTGTGCTTTGGGGGGGTTTTCTCTGGCTCTTTCCGGCTGCACTCTAGATGCTTTCCACGTGGGGTCCACTCTTGGCCCAGTCCACAGCAATGGAATCAGAATCTAAGAATGGTGGCTTCAGTGGTTTTAGTTGGTTGCCCAGTGGCAAGATTGAGAGCTATTGTTTCTCAATAGGGCTGGCAAACTAACCATCAGTTAAATTAGTTATTCAATTCAATTTTTAGTGAAAAGAGATAGTACAGGTGTGAGTGTCAAAATGAGCCCAACATTCTAGTTTTCTGCAGCAGAGGGAGAGCTGTGACAATAGGTGGTGACTTTCACCCTCAGGGAGAGACAGTGAAGGTGTGCTGACACATATTTGCTTTCACTGTAGTAGATTACTATTTTCTCGCTTATTATTATTTAATTTATGGTTTGTTTTTTGTTTTGTTTTATTTCCTTATCTAATATTCTGCAAGACAGCAAATAATGTTTATTTAAACATTTTGTTTGGTTTCATGAAACAGCAGTGAATTATTTGGAATTTGCTTTCTTTTAACTTTTATGAATGACTAGGCTTCACTTCTAAAAGCAAGGCCCAGGTTGCACATGTTTTATCCTGGGAAACTTCCCAGGGAGATACAAATTGTTAGCAATACATGGAAAGAACAGAAAACAATATCATATTTCTCAGTTTTATAGTGGTTTTGAAGATGTCGGTGTATTGGCTCCCATGAAATGATTTAAAAATAAGAGTTATGCTCAATGGGAAAGGCTAAAGAGTCCCTTTCCACCGTAGAAGAGACGTTCACAGTTGTGCTAAATATCATCTTCTCTTTTGTCCTCAGGTCTGCCGCTTGCATAGATTTTTCAACAAAAAAAGTGATTTGGCTTTGTTTTCTTCTACCATTTTCACATCTTCATATTTAAAAGTATATTTTTCAGAAATAGTTGCTTAAAACATTAACCCTATATTTTTGTTACTCATTTTAGAACCATTTTAGCTGACTTCTATATTATAAAAATTATACATTTAGAACATCAACCTCCTCCCAATGCCAAACAACAAATACATGTAAAAATATTTTAAGCCATGTATTATTGTCAAACTAGTAAGCAAAGGCTTTTAATGTCCCAAAAATATACTGGTTGTTATTAGGTTCCATGAAATTGGTTCTGATCTATAACAACCCTATACATTGCCCATTGCACATTCACAATTGTTCCTATGTTGGGGCTCATTAGTGTGGCAGTAGTGGCGATCCATCTCCTTGGGGGCCTTCCACTTTTTGGTGCTTTACCAAACATGATGTTCTGCTCTGGGGACTGGTCTCTCCAGAAAACATACCCAAAGTAGGTAAGACCAAATCTTAGTCTCCGCACTTCAATGGAGCACTCTGGTCTAACTTCTTCCAGAACAGATTTTTTTGTTTGTTTTTAAGCAGTGCCTGGTACTTTCAAAATTCTTCTCCAGTACCACAATTTAAATTCATTGATTATTCTTTGGCCTTCTTTCTCCAATGTCCAACTTCCTAATGCACGTAAGGCAATTGAAAATATCATTATTGGGTAAGGCACAGCTTAGTCCTCAAAGTAGCATTGTTGCTTTTGAAAACATTTTAAGTACATTTTGTGCAGCAGAATTATGTAATGTAACTTAAATTTTGAATTCTTGACTGCTGCTTTCATGAACTTTGATTGTGGATCCAAGCAAGTTGAAATCTTTGACAATGTCAACCTTCTCTTCATTTATCAAGTTCTGTTCATACCACTCACTATTGATCCATGTACAATTCTGCTTGAACACAGTGAAATAGTCTATAATTCCCATCCTTCTCAAAGTTATCCTTACTTTGCCATGACCTTCACAGTTCAATGTGATGTCACTATTACTAAAAGACAAGTGAACATATTTCTTGCATTCTCTACTTTGAGCCATGATATATCTGGCATCATCAATTAAAAGCCTTGTTCCATACATGTCCTCTTCTGAATCTTGCCTAAACCTCTGGAAGTTCTCTGTCAATCCTTCTTGGACAATCTTCAGCTAAAATTAAATTTATATATTTTAACATATATCTATATATATGATATTGTTCTAGAATCTGAGCACTCTTTTTGAGTGAATTTTCTCTGGAATGAGTGCAGTTATGAATCTTTTCCGGTTGCTTGACCAAGTAGGTGTCTTCAAATTTTTCTGGTATAAACAAGTAAGTCCTTTATGTCTCACTATCTTGTTCGAACTTATTAATTGATATTCCATCAATTTCTGGTGCATTTAGGGGCTGGGTTGGAGGGCAATGCTTTCAAAGCAGCTTGAACTTCTTCCTTGACCAACTTTGGTTCTTGTTCATATGTCATTTCCTGAAATGGTGGACTATCAGTTAGCTCTTTTTGGCATAGTGACTGCTTTTTGACCCCTCCTATCTTCTTTTACTGCTATCAGCATAATTCAATAGTATACTCATGGAATCTTTTAATATTGCACATCAAGGCTTGATTTTTTTCTTGATTCTTTCCATTTACAATATGCTGAGCATGTTCTGCCCTATTGGTTTTCTATGTCTAGGTCTTTGCACATTTCATTATGATATTTGGCTGTGTCCTCATGAGCTGCCCTTTGTATTGTGTATTGAGCTCTTTTACCTCATCAGTTCTCCAACTTGCTTTAGCTCCTTGATGACTGAGTTTCTCAGTTTCAGAGTGTCTTCAGAAATCCACTTGGATATTTTCTTTTTTCCCTGTCTTGTTAATGACATTTGCATTCTTCCTGAATGAGGTTCTTAATGTCATCAACTATGTTCTTGGGATATTCTCAAAATCCAAGTGGTGTAGAATCAATGTATTATTTTGGCTCTCTTGGACTTGTTTCTCTTTTATTTTCTTTTTTAAAATCATTTTGTTGGGGGCTTGTACAACTCTTAAACAATCCATATATTAATTGAATCAGGCATGTTTGTATATATATTTCCCTAGTTCTTTACTAGACATTTTCTGTCTGTTAAGTCCTTGGTATCAGTTATTTTTTTAACCCCCACCTCCCTACATCCTCCCAGCACCCTGATAGATTGTGTACTGTTATTTTTATCTCTCACACTCATGTTTTTTGTTGTTCTATCCCCGGTGGAGGGGTATATGGTTATGTGTTGATCATTGCAATAAGTTCCCCCTTTCTCCCTTCCCCTTTCCTTCTCCCCCCTAGACTTCTGGTATGACTATACCCACCTCTTTCTATACCTGTGTACATGTTCCAGTCTAGTCTGAATTGAGAAGCAGAGTTGGGGTCATGGTATTGGGAAATGAGGAAGCATCAAGAAACCAGAGGAATATAGTGTGTTTCATCGATGCCTTACTGCACCCTGGTGATTCATCCTCTCCCTGTGAGCCCACTGCCTACAGATGGTCTCTGGATCTCTGCTCCAGCACCCCTCAATCTCAGCAATATGTTTCCATTTGTTATGTGGCTGCTGATGCCTATTACCCAGTCCCTATGAATCTTCATGATTGCACCAGCGGTGTGCTTCTTTCATGTGAACTTGTTGCTTCACTGCTATATGATGGCTTGTGCCACTTCAAGGCCTTAAGACCCCAGACACTATATCTTTTAATAGCCAGGCACCATCTGCCTTCTTTACTCCATTTGCTTATGCACCCATTTTTGTCTTCAGTGATTGTGTCAGGAGGGTGACTATCTCAGACTACTGATTGGATAGAACAAATTGTTCTTGTGTTGAAGGCAGTTTTGAGTAGGGGCCCAAATTCCTTCCCCTCCCTCAGTATATTGACATATAAATATATTGCAACAAAGAAAAAAGAAACATTCTTGAGTGACCCTACTATTGAAACTATACTTGGAGTAACCAGAATCATAAATTTCACTTTGATTTTCATATCTGTTAGATTTATTTTAAAATGTTTTAATAGTTTGACTGAGGAAGAAAGAATCAGAAGGAATAAAAGTCAGCATAAAATGAGTGATTCTGGTTAGATAGTGGCAATGAAAAATAATTTTCAACTCACTTTGATCCAAATAGAGCTCTAGGTTTCTGTTATTATCATTATATAATAATAACAAACTTAGCATAAGTAACTTCTTGCTTTATTGCTTATTTCAAACTAAGTAAAATGATTGAACACTAAGTGAGAAATGGGATGTTCCTTGTCCAAGTGAGAAATCTGGATGTTCTTCTGAGCAGCTTCCACTCTCTGCCACATTTAGTTGTCAAGTTTTATTAACTTTATTCTCATGACAAAGACTTCTGTCTCTTATGAATCCTCTTCTACTCATCAAATGGCTAAGATATGTGGACCAGTCTTTCTTCCTATTGATTGTGTTCTTAAGAATGTGTTCTAATGACTGAAATGTGGCTGAAAGTGCTAAGTGCCACTTTAAGGTCTTGAAGTGGTGCTGCTTTGACTCTGTGCACATTTCTTTATGAAAGTTGGATTGGGCTTGGCAGGGTGATGTTGGAAGTCATTTGTTGATACCAGCATAGATTATATCACTCTGTATCTGTGAATTATTATATATAAAAGAGTCCTGAGCCTATTCCATGTTTCCAACTTAGAACCTTGAAATTTTAATTGAGCAAAAAACACACTTAAATTGTATTTGAACATTCAATTTGTATGTGTGTGTGTGTGTGTGTGTGTGTGTGTGTGAGAGAGAGAGAGAGAGAGAGACAGAGACATGGGGGGGGGTAGTGTCTATTTGTTACAACAATTAGACTACTCTTCAATTCTTTAAAAATGATTATTTACAGGATCAGGACATCACCATGTGTTACAGAAAATTGTTCCCTAGAGTTTTCTGAACCATAATATTTATGAAAGGGGATTGCCAACTTTGTTTTGCAGAACTGTGGAATGGACTAGAGTAGGGCTATTTTAGATTAGTGGATGTCAAAAAATCAAGCACATGGATTTTGAAGAACAGATTTGTATTATGGCACTGAATTTAATTTTTTTTTTGTTTTACCTTCAGGGTTACTGTCCTAATCTTTCAGACTCAGCACCCATCATTACCCTGAAGAACTATGTAATGTAGCTATGCCAAATAATTTATGTTTCATTGATACAATAACCTATTATTAAGTACTTTTCCCCCAGGTTATCCCTTGAACCTAAAAGATTTCTGAGTCTTTTATCTACACCAAGGATTTATCTTAATATACTAGGAGTCAATGTACATATCTCTTTATTGGATTATTCTCTGTAAAACCACCTCCTCTTTACAGTGAAATATGCTTTTATATGTTCTCCTGTACATGCCTGAGAGAATTACATAATCCCCTGTCAACTTGAGCGAAGTGGTGGAGTCTAGCTTGTCAATCAGGTCATAGCCAATTAGCCCACTGTGTGAGGTTGACAGTCTCCTGAGACTTCTGGGAATTCTTCTCTTCTTCCCTAGAGGCAGGAAACACACACACACTCTACTACACATTTCTGATGACAAGCCATATGGAGCCAGGCTGATGGCAATCAAAGCCCTGGAAATACTCCACCTGCCACTGGGAATACAGGACTTTCCACCCCCCAGCCTGTGGTCTTCAGACATTTGGCACCATTGCATGTGTTATGTGGAGGAAATTATGGATTTTTATCAGACTTATGAGCTAATATCAAATATATGAACTTGATCTGGACGGAACTGAGATGTTTTATTGATACATAATTACTTCCTGATATAAAAGCTCATTTACACATATATGTGTGTCTCTGCATTTGTTTCTTTTGTCAATCGAGACTAACACAATGCATTTAATATATATTTTTTTAAATCTTCTGTAACTGTTTACATGTCTTTTGATTGTCATCAGTAAGTTTTGTGCTAAATTTAATGCAGGGATCCTTCTAGTTTTACTGTGACCATCTTTGTATTGCTCAAGATCAGGAATTATTTTAAAATATTTAATGGATAAATATGTTGGCTTTTTTATAGAAAAAGTTTCAAAATTTAAAATATCCATTTACTTATTTATTATGCTTTGGGTTCTTTTTACAATTTTTACAATTTCCAAAGTACGAAGTTTTGGAAGAGATTTTCTGGTTGATTATCTTTGATCCTTAAGGCTATAGGAAGTGGTGAGGTACTATCTCATTTCAGTGTTTCAGTCTCATGGATTTTCCCCTTTTGTCTTTCTTCTGTAGGGCTCCCTTCTTTCCTCATGGTTTCTCATTCTCCAAACTACTTCCATGGGACCTGAACTTCTTTCTCATAGTCGTCTTGGGCATTCTCACTACCTAAATGGCAACTGATTGCCTGGATTCCAGGTTTATCTAGATAAGATAAGCTAGATGAATAGCCTGGAAGAGAAAACAATGGGATGGCTGGTTCCAGGGGGGAATGGGAGAGGGGGAAGTGAGGGAGAGGAGGTGGAGTTGACCAACCCAGTGATAAAGGAACAACAAGTGATCCAAAAAAATGGTGAGGAGGGTGTAAGAGACCTGGTAGGGCTTGATCAAGGGCAATGTAACTGAGAGAAATCACTAAAACCCATATGAAGGCTGAGCATGATAGTGGGACAAGAGCAAAGTAAAAGGAAATAGAGAAAAGAAATAGGTGGCAACAAGTATTTATAGAGGTCTAAATACAGGCATGTACATATGTAAATATATTTTATATGGTAGAGAAATAGACTTATGTGTATATATTTACAGGTTTAGTATTAATGTAGCTGATGGACATTGGGCCTTCACTCAAGTACTCCTTCAATACAAGAACCATTTGGTCCATTAAATTGACATTCCACAATGCTCACCTTTCTGACACTATTGCTGAAGACAAATGTGTGCATAAGCAAACTTGGTGAAGAAAGCTGATGTTGCCTGGCAATCAAAAGATACACCATCTGAGATTTTAAAAGCTTAAAGTTAAACTAGTGGAGATCTAGCTGAGAAGCAACAAAGTGCACATGGAAGAAGCACACAGCCCGTGTGACCACAAAGTGCTGAAGAGATCAGGTATCAGGGATTATGGAACAAAACGTCATATTATTATGAATGATGGGGATTGCAGAGAGGGGATCCAAAGGCCATCTGCAGATAACTGGGCCTTCTCTTACAAGCATGTCCTGGGAAGGTGATAAGCCAGTCAGGGGGCAGTATAGCACCAATGAAACATACAACATTCCTCTAGTTCTATAATGCTCTCCCCCATGATCATGATCCCAATTCTATCCTAGAAATCTGGCTAGACCAGACGATGTACATGGGTCCAGATAGGAACCTGAAACACAGGGAATCCAGGAGAGATGATCTCTTCAGGACCCATTTTAAAAACAGGTGATTCAATTAAATACTGAAATTATAGAACTATATCATTGATATTGTTCGCAAGTAAAAGTTTGCTGAAGATCATCCAACAATGTTTGCAGCAGTACATTGACAAGGAGCTTCCAGGGCTCCAGGCTGGATTCAGAAGGGGACCTGGGACACAGATATTGCTGCTGGGGTCAAGTGGATCTTGGCTGAAAACAAAGAATACCAGGAAAATATTTGTAAGGTCTTTCAGAGATGGGAGACAGAGGAAGACGTTTTATTAATTATTGAGGGAGGTGAGGCTTCTAGGAAATGGGAGCTCAAAAGTGATGAGGTGAAAGGAATTTGG